>CAUYRT010018896.1:0-98145 GCA_963574885.1 Lepilemur ruficaudatus
ACCATGCCTGGCTAATTTTTTCTATATACACTTTTAGTTGTCCAGCTAATTTCTTTCTATTTTTTATTAGAGACGGGGTCTTGCTCTTGCTTAAGCTGGTTTCGAACTCCTGACCTTGAGCCATCCTCCCACCTCGGCCTCCAAGAGTGCTAGGATTACAGGTGTGAGCCACGGCACCCGGCCCCAATCAGCTTTCAAAGAGCATGTTTATGCAAATGGGAACATGGAAAAAGGTGGTTCAGTAATCTCACTTTGATTTTAAATGAAGGATTTTGTTTAGACCACTTAAGGCAATTTTACAATAGTTTACTAGGCGTTATCCTTGAGTGACATCAAAATATGAACTGTCTGCCAGTACGAGGGAGGGCACTAGACAGGCTTGCTGACAGCCTGGTTCAAACTACACAGCAAGAGGATAAAGGAGACAGTATTTCAGCTCGTGAAGGGTTCCTGCTGTTGAAAATCAACATATTTATGTGTACTGCATATATATGCTAGTCTTGATTTAGTTTTAAAAAGGTCAAATCAGAGATAAAGCACTGTACTTTGTTATTTGTGTATTATGTTTTTTCATTATATGGTGCCTTGGAGCAACAAAAAATGTTGATAAAACATTTTCTTATACCATTTAAGAAATCTAATCTGTGGAAAATTAAACTGGTCATTCCCTCTGAGCCTGTTTTTGGATATTATAGATACATAATCTTATTTGAAATTAAAAAAGAAAAACGTGTTTTAGAATGCACAAGATTCTAAGGTTTTATAGCTGCTTGGATTCAATTGCTTTTTGGGAAACAACGTTGCCATTGCTGTAAATTAACATATAGATGAATTCATTAAAAATCTTCCATTAGGTGGAGGGAAATGGTTTCTCTATTACGCACAAATTATAGCAAAAATCACTGTGCTTTTAAGGCTCACTCGCCAGTGGTCTAGAGAAGAAACCATCCTGCTTCCATTCAAGCTATCCTTTCAGGTGGTAGCTTGATTCTTTCCATTTTCATTAAGGCCACAAAGAAAGGCTTCCTTCTGTAAGATTCTGAGAGAATCAGTGCTGAAGAACTGAGTTTGAAGAATTCATTAGAGATTGAGAATTCATCAACGTCAGATGATGGAAAACTCATTTGACTCTTCAGAAATATGTATTTTTTCTTTTGACTCTTCTGTACCAGTGGGTAGTTTGTAGCAAAGGACAAACAGTGGGCGTCTAAGGGAACAAGGAAAGGTACAAATCCATGCATTAAGGCATTGCTTTGATCTGGCTTTCCAAATGATTTACCATTCCATTAGATTTTTCCTATGGGAAACTGAAAAAATGTTTCCACTGGTTTCTGGCACAGTGCTTGTTCCCTTCAAGGATGATCATCTCAGGAACACACCTGCACCCTAGCAAGGATTTTGTTCACCGGAACAAAAGGGAGGCGGAAAGACATTCTGAAACATTCCAAACTGCTTGGAACATGCCACGTATTAAAAGATCCTCTTGTATGTTAGATCATTCTAATCACAATGTCTGCTAATGCCTTTTGTGGACAGGAACCTTTGTAAACTTAGTGAGGGGAAGTAATGACATCAACAGCTTTTACTAGATCTCAAAAATATATAATTGTCATCAGCATGACAATTTTTTTTACATCAATAACAAAATTTTTTTTTTGATAAATAAACACAGGAGACTGCTTTTGCACTTATTTGAAAAACAAGGATCAAAATAAGTAGAGATGTGCAGAACATTTTCTTTTTGGAGCTGGATTTTCAGCTGTATGTACAAAGGTCATGCAAAGCAAACTAAGTTAAAAGTAAAATGAATGTAATACAAACAATGCAAATTTCTAGTGGAAGGAGTTGTCAAGAACTGTGAAGGGTCTGCGAGTTTACTCCATTTACAAGCTAACAAGTTAGCTTGACACGGCTTCATTGATGCTGGCAGAAGACACGAGACTTCTGGGTCAGAGATGAAGGCCAATTTTTTTACTCACGGCAATAGCAGTAAACAGCAGCCCTTTGTGCTAATTCTCTAAGCCTCTATTCTCATAGGGTGATGCAAAGAGAGCCACATGACACCTTCACATACAGAAGGTTGCATTATCAGAGAGGAATTCTCAGTTTTGAGTGCCCAAGTCTTTTAGCGACAAATATGTTTCCTTTTGCTCTCAAGTGAGACATTACCTTTGCTGAATATAGTCATGCCTACCCTTTGCGTCAGAGCATTATTTCTATCTTACAAGGCTGTAAGCCAACCTTCTCTTAGCCATGGAGGGAGACATTATCTCTAACTCCCAAGGTTGTTTGCTATGTGAACATGCTCGAAATAATAGTCCAGAACAAAAACAGCCAGTAACTTACTTGCAAGATGTTTAGAAATGTAAGAAACCCAGGGAGAATTGTCTCCCAATAGAAGTATTTGGGAGCTGTGATATTAGATTCTAGTCTTAGCCATTAGCAATTAACTTCAATCAATCATTCATTCATTCATTCATTGAGTCAGTGAATCACTCAATCATTCAGTCAATGAATCAGTCAGTCACTTAAACATTTACAGAGTGCTTGCCATGTGCTGGATATTGTGTGAGGAACTAAAGAAATAGAAAAGATAAGTGAATTTGAATACATATACTTTAGGAGCTTACACACTAGTGAAAGAAATAGTAATTAACACATTGGCTGCCACAGTAGAAAAAAATTTTTTTACTTGGCATCACGGTATTTTATTACAAAAGAGAATGAAAACTTCAAAAACAAAATGACCCTTTCCAATTTAATAAAACATTTGTTATTTTTTATTGTTTTCTGTGCATGAGTTATATGCAACGCGAAAAATAGTTCTCACGGCTCCCAAGGTGAAGAGACATGTGAATTACATATGCTTCACAGAGGCCCCAGGCTCAAAACTAGTGTGAGTTAAATACAACTCATATAGCAGTTAATGCATTAAAAAGATGATATTAATAATAACGTCCAAGAGAGATAATGCTGTATTCACCATAGTTTTCTTTTCCTGGGAACATTTAAAGACTATAGTTTCAGCCTTCCTTGTATTTGTCATTAGATTGGGGTTCAGTGCACACAAACTTGTTTCATGCACAAAATTATTTAGTGTATTTAGTGTATAAAGTTACCTTCAGTCTATATATATTAGGTGTATATAAAACACACATGAATTTCATGTTTATATTTGGGTCCCATCCCCTTAGATATCTCATTATGTATTTGCAAATATTCCAAAATCTGCAAAAGTCTCAAATTCAAAACATTTCTGGTCCTAAGCCTTTTGAATAAGGGATTCTTAGACTATATGTTTTTTCTACTACCATGAAAAACTTCAGGACAAGAATTATGACTTATTAATTTGATTTACACCTCTTAGCATAGGGCCTAGAGGAAGGAATATACTTGTCTCTCAAGTCAAGAAAGAGATTGTGAAAGTAATTGAGGGCATAGTATCAAGGTGAAGGTTTATTTTGTTTATTTAGTTTTTTTAAGATAAGAAATGCTTAAATATGTTCACAGGTAAAAGAAATAAATCATGGAAAGGAAGAAGATAAAGTTATTGAAAAAAGATCTTGAAGAAAGGGTAGAAAAATAAGGTCTAGAAGAGCTGATAAACAGGTAAAAGAAATATCAGCCTCTTCTTACCTGAGTATATGGGAACAAGGAGGAATGACATTTGAATGATGGCCTTGGGGAGAGTTTGTTTTTATTTAAGGCAAAGAAGGTAGAGAAAGTTCTGAGAGAAAAGCTTAGGATGTAGATTCCAGATAGAAAAAATAGTTGTATGTTGTCTCTCTCTTATGTACCAAACTTTGTTGGAATATTCACAAATACTTCACTGAGTCAACTTATTAATGGTATTCTGTAAGGTACTATTGACATCACTATTATTTTATAGATAAAGAAACTGAGCTTCATAGAGGAGAAGTAATTTACTAAGATTATATAGTTTGTAAATGTCAGAGCCAGGATTCAGATCAGATCTGTTCAACCCCCTGCTGCTTCTACACTAGAATAATCTGATAGGGGAGACAGAGGGAACTAATTACTAGCCCTGTTGGAGAATTTGATTCAAGTTTCCTGTCGTTGATCTATACAGGGAGAGAAGACTCTGCCAGTAGATATGCACTTAGTACCTCCACATAGGCACCAAAAGAGTTTGAACAAGGTTTAAAAATGGAACAATTAGTCAACAAACTGGTTGTTATAGAGAAGTCAGTTCACCAGATTTTACCAATTTAGGTTCATGATATTAAGTGATTTGGATAGCAGTTTAAGCATGACTCAGTTACAACATCCCCAGTATGAAAGCCAAGACAGAATTAAAGGTGATGCCAAATCTTCAATATCCCAGCAGTTGCATTGCCTCATTATTCTTCTTGAATTATCCTGATTCCTTTGAAGCTGTAGGCATACCTTGTAAGACTATGAGAGAGATTTATGAAGTCATGAGTATGAGGCTAAATTAAAATTTCAGAGAACATTAATTATCTCAACTTATTAAAACAACCTTCATGATCTAGAATTATAGATCCCAAATTGTATTTGTTCAAATAAGTTATACTTTCTATACCTAAGGAATATATTAGTTCACAGTAAATCCCAGAAGTCACATATAAAGTAAGCCTTTGTAATGGAATGAAATGAATATTGATAGTGACATTTGCACCCATGCTGGGAAGGAGAAAGAATGATGCTAGGAGAGGTTTGGTAAAGATTTCCAAACCTCTTTGAGCACTACTCAGCCACGGAAAGGGATAATAGATTATGAGGTCACGTGAATAAACAGGATTTATACCTTGGGCTTGGCTGAGGCTCTGCTTACTCTGCCTTAGGAACAATATATTTCTCTTCCATACCGCACTGCTTGCAGATTTCAAGTTTTTGACCTTGATGAGATTCAGGTTAAAGTGGCCCATTCTAGTCCAGCATTATGCATTCCTGCAGCTGCCCAGTGAAAGGACCACTTCTGCTTCCAGAAACACACTTTTCCCAGGCGTGTTCTCCACATTGGCAACATGACTGAAAAATGGCCCATAAAGACTTTCTCCATCTTGCGGCTTAAAAGACAGGGTCTATGTGCTAAGTGCAAACCCTTGCCTGAAAGAGGCCAGAATACTCTTTGAACCCTAAACAATCACTCAAAGGGCCTTACCCAGGTGCTTTGGGGATTGTGCAGCTTCACTCTAAAGAGGCAGCGAGTCTGAGAGCTTTCCCTGTTTCAACATCTGCCTTCCTGTGTGGTCCAAGTGTAATGGTCTGTTCTTAATTTTTCCAACTTCAATCTTGATTCCTGGAATTTGAATTCTGATTCTTGCTTGGTTAACTTCCTGCTGCCCGGTTGGGACAGTGCTCTAGAAATGTGCTACACACTCCAATCTTGCCTAGGGTTCTAATTCTGGGCTTTACTTGGCCCTCCCAGCATGTGCCTGTGTTCCATCTCCTATTTTTCGCAGTCACTTAAAAATCTCTTATAATTGAACACCACACATATGTGTTAAGAACCCACTAGATCTCTGCTAATCTCTGTAAAGCATCCAAAACATCTGAGTAAAACAATCCTTTTAACATTTTTATCAATAAGCTTATAGTTAAAAATTAGGTAAATTTGATTTGAGAACTATAATCCATTAATACAATCTAATGCACTTCCTAGCATTCCTATAAAGCTCTTAAGCACTTATAATAATTGGCAATATTCTTTTATTAATTCGATAGTAGAGGGTAACAATGTGATGAGAAGCGTACAGTCTCATCCACGGCCACTGCATTCTATGGTCCATCCACAATGACCTCCTTTGAGCTCCTGAAACAGTTGTACTTTTCCACCTCTTGGTTTTATTTCATTCATCTTAGAGGTCTCTTCCTCTGGAACATGTTCCCTGAAAGTCTCTCTCTCTTCCAAATGATTTTGATCTGCCTCGTTTGTGCTATTACCGTACACTTTACCCATCATAGACATTATCACTGTGTATTGTGATTATTTGGTTTATTTTCATCCTCATTCATGATTCATAAGCTCCATGACAGCAGTGACCACTTCAGTTTTATTCTTTGTATTATTCCTCCTGTTGCAGCTCGTGCCTACCATTGGTAAGTAGTCATTAAATACTTGAAGGCTGCATGAATGTCTGAGAAGACTGGCATTTGAACCCCCGGTTCCCGTACCTACTGATTCTACAAATACAAATTTCAAAAATAGCATTGAAGATAATACTTAGCTTTGAAGGTTGTTGCCAGGGTCAGATGAGATAGTGTAGGTGAAAGTGATTTGTAAACTATAAAGATGTTAACCATTTGTCAATCTTCTGAGCTGTGTTTGCATTTCTCTTGTAATATGTTAATTTATACTGCATTCTATGTTACTTTTACAATTTACTTGAGATATTTTCATGTGCAATTATTTTTCTTTACCATGGAAATTACAAGCCATAGAAAATTTCATTTGTTTTTTCTTTTGTAATAGCCACCCACTTCCTGCCACCCTCAGAAAGTTATAGAAAATTAAGGGTAGAGATTTTGTGACCTATCAGTGGTTTGCTTTTATGATTTCCATAGCAAGCAAATACTCAACAAAACTATATTTTCATTATAAGACTCTATCTTTTTTATGTTTAACACAGTTAATATCATAAATAAGTAGAAAATCATAACTTATATATCAAAATTAAAACTGCTAATTTCAGATCCATTGATATTTTATCTCTGCTATGTGATCCAATAAAAAAACAATTATGTAGATTACCTGATTTTAGCAATATTGAGATTTTCATATATAATAACAAGATACATTCTTTTAAAAGTAAATATAGAATTTATTTTTTAATATCTGTAACTATTAATAATGTTTAGGAAGAGACAACATATTGAATTAATTATAGGTTTTGGCTATGAGGAGTAGGTTGGATTAGACCAAACTTCCCACCATGAATAAGTACAAAAGCTAGAAAAAAATTCAAAAAAGAAAAACAAAATCATAAATAAAGCTCCAGCTGTTTAAATGTATTTAGAACAAGTAAACAAAGAGAACTTATGAGGTCAAGATTTTGGAGAGACGGAAAACAGTGAAGTAAGCAATATAGACCTACTGCTTCCTCCCATCAGATTATCTCCTAGTTCACACTGAGGGATACAGAAGCTGAGAAGAAAATGGTGGCCAAGAGGCTGTGACAAACTGTTTGGGTGGGAGAGATAAACATTGGATCCCAGGGCTACCAACGGAGTCAGGACTTAAAGAAAGGGAACTGCAGAGAAATAAGCTCAGCCTTCTGTACGAAATCTCCCTTCCAGAAATATGCCAATTCTTAAGCTGTGTACGTGAAAGTGAGAGGTTGAAAAACAAGCAAAAGTACGGCCAAGGTACAAAAATATAAGCAGAGTTTTGTTTCTTTGTTTGTTTTGATGTCTTATGATGCTGAGGAGTCAACTTGAAGTTCACGGCTGCCTAAGAGGGAGGAGCCTAGTGAATATCCCAGGTGTTCACTTGAGACGTCTGAAGGGTACACCTTGAATATAAGGGAAAATCGAATCGCACTCACAACATGTGAGATACCGCTCGGAATCATCTCAATCCTTGCTTGAATAAAAATGATTTACCAATAATCTATCTGATTGCCAGAAGAAAATTACATCGTCTCTGGAGAAAATAACATAATTCATAGCTCCTAAAGTTTTTCTTTTTTACATAAAATGTCACTATCCAAAATTAATAGGTACGTGAGAAAGAAGGACCAAATGAATGAAAGTCAAGAGAAAAAAGACAGTAGAAACACACCCATAAGTGATCTAGCTATTGTCTTTAAAATGATGATAATTATAATAGTATGTTTATAAAAATAGGGGAAAATTTTAAAACTCTAGCCAGAAAGCTGGACTATAAAAAACAAATCAAGTAAAAAGTTTAGAATTTAAAATTATGACTTAAAAATATAATAGACAGACTTAATAGCAGATTAGACAGAAGTCATGACTAGTGATCTGGAGAAGAGATTCATAGGAAATAAGTACATACTAAAGCATTCAGAAAAAAATTAAGAAACAAATGAGATGTGGGAAAAGATGTCATATATGGGTAATCATAGTTCCATAAAAGAGGAAAGAATGAGATATAAACAAAGTTGAAAATATACTAGCTAAGAATATTCTACCTGATTATAATTATCAAGAGAGATTCAAGAAACTCTACAGATCCCACAATGAACAAAATCATAGAAAAGCACACATAGGCACACCGTAATATAATTGTTTAAAAAATATAAGAAAAGAAATTCTTAAAGCATCCAATACAAAGAAAACAAAGAACACATTGAGATTAAAGATGTCCTTTCAGCAGAAATAATCAAAGCTTGAAGAAAAGTAAATAATTTTTAAGGTCTCATAAAAAATGACTGCCACCCATGACACATTCTTCAAAAATGAAAGTGAAATAGGCCACAACAACAAAGAAACCTGAGAGGACATGTCATCAGCAAACACATACTAGAGCAAGTTTTTCATCAGAAGTAAAATAATTCCAGATGAAATCATGATAATACATGAGGAATGAATAATGGAAAGTGTAAATATGAGTAAATCTGTATAAATAATGATTTTTAAGACAATTAAAACGGTCCTATGGAGTTTCAAATATATGTAGAATTAAATATATGAAAATTATAACATAAATTTGAGAGTAGGGCATAGAGAACTAAGAAAGTAGTAAAAGTAAGAATTAAGATGAACCGTAGTAAGTAAAGGAGGCCTGCTTAATAGCTAAGGTAAACACTAAAGAATAATATAAACATGCATAACTACCAAGTTAATATTAGTAACAATTGAAAAGTTAAAAAAAAATTCTTAACCCAAAAAAGGCAAGGAATTTTGAAAAGTAGAAAACATAAAACTGGTAGGTCAAGTAAAAAACAAATAGTAAAACATAATATTTGAACCCATGCTTAGTACTTGCAACATCAAATGTAAATTGAGTAAATAAAGCGATCAAGAAACAAAGCTCTGAAGACTGGATTAAAATACAAAGCCTGACTTTTGGCTGCTTATAAGAGACATAGTGTATCCAAATGGCCAATAAATATTACAAAAAAAAGATGCTCAACGTTTTAGTCAACAGGAAAATATAAGTTAAAACAAAATGGGATACTATCACACATCTACCAGAATGGCAAAAAATAAAAATTTTACAATCCCAAGAGTTAGTGGGGATGTAGAACAATTGGAGCTTTTGTATATTGACAGTAGGAATTCAGATTTGCAAAATCATTTTGGAAAACTGTTTCACAGTACATATAATCTTTGACTCAGTGAATCCACTCCCAGGTTTATTCCCGTGATAAATGCTCATCCAGCATGCATTCACCAGGAGACACATACTGGAACATTAAGAGCACTGTTGTTTGTAATAGCTCCAAGCAACTCAAATGCACATCAATGGAATGATCATTAAATTTTGATACATTCCGTAAGGGGAGCTAAACAACAGTGAAAATTACCATGATACTATGGAGAAATCTTACAGAAATACTATTGAGTAAAAGAAGCCAGACGCATAAGAACACATGTATATGCACTTTGTATGATTCCATTTATTCAAAGTTCAAAAACAGTCACAAGTGATTTGTGGTGATAGAAGTTAGATGAACAGTAACCACTGAGGTGCTTACGTCCTGTGATGCAGCACAGTGGAGATTCCTGGGATGCTGGTAATATTTCATACCTTGATCTGTATGGTAATTAGATGGATGTGTTCTCTTCCCAAAATTCTTTGAGTTGTAAAATCTGTGCACTTTTCTGTATGTCTATTTTACTTAAAAGAAAACAAAAAATAAACAGGCTATGCTTTCTGATATTTTGTGTTAGCCATGCCTGAAGGGCTAGCCTTGAACTACTAATTCCACTTTGTAATGAAAAATGTTTTAGCATTTCTATAGATAAAGAAATGGGCTTGGTTAACGTATAATTTGAGAATTTGTGTGACGTATTAAAATACTGGTAAGTCTATTTCATCAGAATATTCATTGGGAAAATAAGCATAAATATTTAGTGCAATGTACATATATTTTTCCCAGTAATAAAGTAAGCAACTTATTTTTTCAGTACATGAATTGTTCATTTATTTTCCATACTTCTGTTATGAGTAGATTACTTCAAATTTATTTCTTTTCAAATGCCTACAGGAAAATGCAATAATCACAACTCAACTCTAAAATGAGGGCTTTTGTCAGCTGCAGTTTAGCGACTGACCTTTAATTTGCCTTGGTGTCATGGTGTGCACTTGTCTCTGCATCTGAGCTCTGTGTCACAGTGACCCAGAGGACCAGATGTCTTCACTCTTGCATGAGCTGGGCTCACTAGCTGAGCACATGCTACTGTTATTCTGCTCAGGGAAGTTGGCCATCCAAATAATTAATTGTGTAATTGGCATTTCTGAATACCGTTTTCTATAGGAAGCAATTGGAAGAAGTGAAGGGGGCAGGGAGGGCTGAGTTTTGGCTGACTTTAAGAGGCAAGAAACTCCCAAAGCACACTTTTTCTTTTCTTGGAGCAGAAAGAAATAATCTTCCACCCACAGTCTGCCTAATTACCTGGCCCCTGCCCTTCATTCTAGAACCCCAATCTCATTTAGACTTGATGGATTATGTTAGAAGTCTCATCTAATCAGGATAATCTCTTCCATTTAACCTGCCTTTACCTTGCAATTTTGCTCCACTATGCCAGGTGAGACAAGACTCGATGCCTAAGAGAAAGCGGGGTTAGAGAAATGCCATCTTTGATCCTTTCACACTCCATTGAAAGAAAAGGCTGTGTAGTCAGAGATAAACTCTCCATTACTATGTTTGGCTGATTTTTTTTGGTGTGGGTCAACTTAGCAGCTGCTGCGGAGAATTTACCTGACACTGAGATTTCCTTATATTATTAATACAATGCCCTAAGGTTATTTTTCTTTAAAAATTCCAATCTTTGTTCTAGCAAATATGTATTTTTTAGATGCATGCTAGGATAACATATAAGGGAAAATTTTACAGAACAGTCATACAGCTAAAAAATAAATCGGGAAGAAATAAATACCATTCATAATCCTTTTTCTGTTCTCATCCAGCCTTCAGAAAAGTACACAGGGCAGTTGCGCAGGGATGTTATTTTCTCAGATACAATACTGTCGGCAACTAACACTCCCTCGTGGGCTACATCTCACTGCCTTTTGTGGATGGATTGAAATCGAGTTGTGGGATAATCCCTGATTTTGGGACTAAACCTGCTATGCAGTCTTTTTCACCAAGAAGGCTGTCAATAGGGTGTTGGCTGAACTGAGCTTCCTTCCATTCCTTTAAATGTAACAAAAAACATAAAATGGAGCAGTTTTAAACAGAGTTTTGATGTACCAGAGTCAACCTTTAAATTCAACCTCTCCTTTTCCTCCAAGGGCTGATTTCAGTGTTATTGACAGTGGAGTAAAAAATGGGGCTGATGAGCAAGTTAAATTCACTTACAGAAAAACAGTGCATTTTTACATATCTGTGACGTGATGGTCAATTTTTTTGAAAATAAAAAAATTAAGCTAATAATAGAATATCACCATTACCAGTTTACACCCCAGGATAAGTACCTTGCTGAAAGTCACACCGCTAATAGGTGGCAGAGCTGTGCTGCAAATCCCGGAACCAGGGTATCTACTCAGGACTCCCACACTGCACCGCTTCTGTGAGAGTGAAGATGATGGATAGGAAATTATAGGGTTAAGGGCAATTTTAAAAATATGAGGACAATTGACATTTGAAAACCGAGAGAAAGATGTTAGAAATGATTGAAATTTGGAAAGAGGGATGGAGAATTAATGGCAAGAGGTTTCTAGGAAGTAGGAGGGGAAAGAATTACAAGCAGGTGAGAAGTGTCCACCTAAATAACAGAGAGAGCCTCTGGAAAGAAAATGATATTTATCTGGGAACAGGGCCCAGCAATGGGAATACACATGTCGTAGTAAACTATGTGCACATACAGTTAGGGAGGTAAAGGAAGACAAGGATTTTTATAGGAAAAATGAGGAGATTGTTTTGAGATAATTATCCCTTGGCTACAATGATCAGTACTGAGGGTGCCATCAGTCAGGTGGGACAGGGCTGTTGCTGGGCAGATGCCCTTGTGGAAGGAAGTATTTTTGCATAAGGTGGTGATGGCCTTTGTGCAAGTCTGTGGTTTTTGCAGTCTTTTGTGATAGTTTCTATCATTAGGCATTATGCATGAGAACCTTTCTTTTCATGGTCTTCCCCTGCTCTAATTGTCAGATTTTTTTATGTATTTGTTTGTTTTTTTAACGCAAGTGACTCCATTTTGATTCTGGCAACTTTGCAGAAGAAAGAGCACCTCTTCCCTTGGAACAGGAAAAAAGAAAAGAAAAAAGAAAAGAAGGAAAGGAAAGGAAAAAGAAAGACAAAGGGTTTAGAGTGATGAGAAATGATGAAAGGGCTTTTTTTCTTAGATAGCTTCTCATTTTGCAATAGGGAAGGAGAGTGCAATCCTGTGAGAGTCAAGAAGGACAAAGGGTGGGCTGGAGGGACAGGGAGAGGTGGAACAGAAAAGTGTTTTTTGGGGGAGGGGGTCTGTGTGAGATGTGTTTGGAGCACTGTATGTGAGTGGGCATAAACGGTTCTTTTGGTATTTTAGAAAATCTGAAATCTGAGTGGTTTACATATTGTGATTAATTTAAATGATTGAGTTATTAAATGTGCATGAAAACACAAAAATGACATCCAATCCACATTCTGGTCTGTATGAGTTTAAATAAGCAGCCATTATTAGGGCACTGCAAAGCTTCCACTGAAAGAACAAATTTTATTTTAGTTAGATGATTTTTCAAATAAAATGTAAAAGGAATAGGACATCAAAATTGATACAGGTAATTCTAAATCAGAGTCTCCATCTTTACACAATGAAATGAAAGAAGTCTAAGGCAAACTATTAATAGAAATGCTTCCTTTAAACCAGAACATTTCACTCTCAATATAAAGAGTTCAGTCTCTGACCCCTCCCCCCAAATAAAAGTCTTCAAAAAGATTTCTTTAAACTTTTAAGACAAGAAATAGATTATTTGAAAATGAAAGAGCTAGAGGATAATGTTTGGGTTGGCATAATACTATTTCCTCAGCATTCTGTTTATAAGTAAAAAAATGAGAATTTTTAACTGACGCTTAAAGTATTTTTCATAAAATAGCTGGCATCTTAATGCGGACATGCTGTTGCACTTTGTCTTTTAAGGTTGCATTTTTTAAAATAGCTGAAATAATATTGCATCTGAAAATCTTTAATTTTTACATTATGTTTTATATATTTAACTTGCTATTGTTCAATAATACTTTATTATATTCATGCTATCATCTAATAGTTAAATCTGAATTAGAATTCATGTTTAATACTTATATACACATTAATTTACATTTTTACTTAAGTAAGATTTTTTTCTGCTTAAAATCTTAGAGTAAAGGCATGATATGTAAATTACACTTCAATAAAGAAAAAGAAAATCTATTACATTTTTAGTTTCATTGTTATGAATAGTCAGAATGTTACGATTATCAATATCTTTTAAGGTGAAATGCTGGTATTAGTATGGTATTTCAAAATCATAATGAATAAAAGCTGAAATGCTACTTTGTTATTTTGCTGTAGGAATCCAATCAGAGCAATTGGAGACACTAGCATCAAAATGACTGAACATGAGTTTCCATCTCTGCTTGGCAGTAATTAAAGCCAAAGGCATTTAATAAACAGAGGGAGGGGAATTGAAGCTGGAATCTAGTTAAAAATCTAGGCTCTATTCTCTCAACTGGTGTTATCAGCCAAGAGCCAGTTGGAGGAATAAGAACTTGGTAATTTTAAGTGAAAAGTGGGCTTACTATAGAGAATCGGATGCTTGCAAAAAATCACTGGAAAGGTTGAAAGGAATGTGTGGTAGGCTGAGTCTCTAGGAAAGACATCTAGAAAAAAAATGGCTAAGTTGACCTGCCAGTGAAGCCGCTCCCCTCTACCACAGTCAGAAAGTTGGGGGACCCAGCAGGGCTGCCGGAATTCGTGAGTTTGAGAGCAAACTGCTGTAGCTACGGTCCAGGATCAGGAAGCTTCTGTCTTTACTGCTCAAACTGCCTCTTGACCCTGATAAAGTTGGCAACTAGCTGTTACAAGGCTGATTCCAGTTGCCACCAACACTCCTAATGCAGTTGCCTTTTAACATCCACAAAGGTAATGACTTGGCACTGATATGCCACTGCAGAAAAACCTACTATATCTACACTTGCCAAAAGCACCAGCAACACAGCCTCTGTCTCACTCCACTTCCAAATCTTACAAGAATGGATCTGAATGGCACAACCCAAATCACATCCGTAACTCAGTTGTGAGTGTGTGAAATATGGTTTTGGTTTTTCAGTGTCTATGGTCCAAGAAGGTACAACTCGCAAGAAATATGGTCGAGCAAATCAGTTCATCATATCCACCACAGCTAGATGATGAAACTACAGCATAATGAGTACATATTAACGTTGTTTGTTATGACATAATAAAAAATTACCAAAAGAGATCTACATCCATTTATATGGGGTACCTAAAGAAGTTGAACTCTAGAAACAGAAAGTTAATAATACAGTTAACAATACTGTAGTGTACACTTAAAACTGTTAAGAGGGTACATTTATGCTTTTTTTCTTTACCAAAATAAAGAAAAATAATAAAAGGAATAAAAAGAAGGAGACTATATAGTTCAGGAATTTTGCTGGTGCCTCCAAATTTTGGTTATAATGATCATTATTTACAATGAATTATACTTGGAGTGGTACATGTCAGCTATTCCCACTTTAGACTCAAATATCAAATATCCAGACTTCGTGGTCATTGTTTGTAATGCATGGATAAAGATTACCTCAAAACAAGAACCACCTACAAAAGACAATATTTGGTTATCTCAAAATTTTAAAAAATAAGTAACTTGCCCTCAAGTTAAAATAGAATCCCTTTCCTAGAAGCTTTGGTTGTAAATGAATTCTGAATGCTGGTATCATAAGTATTTTACTTAAGCAGTTTTGCTTATACAGAATTTAAAAGACCTGAGATAGTATTTCCAAATTATTCATCCCAATAGAACAGACACAGCACAGAAACTTTAAGCTGCTTGTAAGATCACTAATTGATTGTAAAATTTGTCCTTCTCTTTTTTGGGTTTACAAACATGTCTGCAAGTTTAAATTACGTGAAGAATGGAGAACAGATATAGTAGGAAGACCATAATTGATCTTTGATTTAGATATTTATTTTATATGTGAAAGGGCCAACCACCTAAAGCAGAAAATTAAAAACCCCATGGATTTTGTAAATGGCTAAAACACTTGCAATCCCCAGCCAGCCAAGTCCTTGTAAGCTTCATATCAAGAATTGTTTGAGTATTTCAGGGTTTTTGTTGTTGTTTGTTTTCTTGTCTTTAGACTTGTGGGTTAATTGATTTTTGGAGAGAAAATAGGGATAAAAATTTTTGGTCATTTCATCATTGTGAAATTTAAGATTTCAAGGAATTGTTTTAACCTGACATTTAAGAGTTTTGTATCCTAAAACCTACATAAATTTCTTAGGAGTATTTTTTTAAATTTGTGAATGATATTTTATTTGTAATTTCCAGATTAGATTTTTGTAAAATGTCATTTCCAATTTTCAAAGATGGTGGGGGCAACATCTTTGAAAAAGTCAAATGGAAATGACCTGATCTGTTACATATATTCAGAATCAATATTTTCCCCTCATCAAAGAATATGAAATTCTATTATATTGTCTCATTTAGTCTAAGTTTCTGCTTTTTCCAGGGATATGGTTAATAGCTTTTAAAGAGGAAGTTTATCCTCCTACCCCTCTTTGGGATGGAAGTTCTTAGCATATTATGAAGGAGAAACAATTTTCCAACTGTTCCCTGACCTCACCCCCTCAAAGGTTGGGTTTCTAAACAAAAGGCGTTTTAGTACACCAATATAGATTTTGCAGATGTTTCTTATCTCGGTAAAACTGCCTGCAAAGGTAAGTTTAGGGTGATCTCTTTTAACTCACTGGATTCCCTCACTCTCATGTCTGTTTTACTCTACTTTACAGATAATTTGACAATTCCCAGAACTGAACCAGAAAATACAAAGACTCTGTCTGAATCATAGGCAAACTCTTGGAAGGAAAATGAAAAATCCAGTCCATTATATGATATCCAGATATCTGGATGTTTGATATGGGGCAGACAACACATCTGGATGTGGTGCTCTATGCCAGGACCGTGGGTGGCAGTGGAGGTAGGCAGAAAGAGAAGAACCAGGACTAAGAGAACCGAGGGGAAACCAGCGAAGGAGGATGGGAGAGAGGGAGCAGGCCAGACCACACACAGGAAGTTCCTGGAATATTGAGGTCAAGGAAGAAGGGTGGGCTTAGAAAGGGGCTGAAGGTCAAAGCAAGGCCAGTTTATGTAAGCTCATGTTAGGTTTTGGCTTTGCTGAAATGAAGGCTAGATAGATCTAATGTTAAAAATGCACCAAGGATTTTCAAACCTTTTTTTAACAAAAAGTCAAGAAACTAGTTTCATCAGCTTGTCCTGTATTGCATAGGATTCTTCATGTTTTCCTAATCTTTAGCTCAAAGATCAGTCTTTTTTGCTCAGGGTCACCTCCATCACATGCTTAAGGGAGTCCAAAGGCATCCAGGTAGCACAGAGAGTGATACTCACATTACTAGAGATCAACTCTTTATTTTCAATTTAAAAGTCTCCATGGAGGAGTGGCAAGTTAAATCACGAACAGTATAGCTTGTTATTAGGGTAATGCTAGCGTCATAGAACGAGTTAGGAAATGTTCCCTTCACTTCTGTTTTCTGGAAGAGATTGTAGAAATTTAAGTGTTGTTTCTTCTGTAAATGTTTGGTAGAATTTTTTTTTTGAAAGGATACTTAATTATTGATTCAATTTCTTTAATAGATAAAGGCATATTTAGATGATCTAGTCTACCTCGTGTGAGTTTTGGTAGTTTGTATCTTTCAAGGAATTGGTCCATTTCATCTCAGTCATCAAATTTGTGGGCATAACATGGTTTATAGTATTCTTTTATTATCTTCTTAATGTCTGTGGAATCAGTACTAATAACCCCTCTTTCATTGCTGATATTGGCAATTTGTATCTCTTCTTTTTTTCTTGCTTAGTCTGCTTAGAGGTTTATCATTTTTATTGAATTTTTTCAGTGAACCAGCTTTTGGTTTTATTGATTTCCTCTGTTGTTTTCCTGTTTTTAATTTTATTGATTTCTGCTCTAATTTTTTTTTTCATCTGCTACTTTAAGATTAAAGTCTTCTTTCTCTAGTTTCCTAAGGTGGAAACTTAGGTGAATGATTTTGGATCTTTCTTTGTTCCTAACTTATGTATCTAATGCTATCAAGTTCCCTCTAAGCACTGCCTTTACTGCATCCCCCAAATTTTTGTAAATTGTATTTTCATTTTTATTTGGTTAAAATATTTTAAAATTTCTCTCAAAACTTCTTTGGCACACATTTGGTTAAAATATTTTGAAATTTCTCTTGAAACTTCTTTTGGCCCTCCCTAGTTATAATAAAATTGTGAACTTTAACATTTACTACTTCTAATTTCTCTCTCCTTGTTTGTGGAAAACACTCTAATAAAGCTTTTCTTCTGCTCTCTCACCACAGCAATCATCAACACGGAAGAAGATTTCTGTGACCAAATGTGTGTTGAGGGTTTCTCCCCACCACCAAGCAAGCAATCAATTCTGCAGCAGACACCAGCTGAGTGTCCTCCAATTACATTCTGACATGTATCTACCTAGAGCTAGCATCAGATTCCACAGGGTGAGGCATTAGTCCCCGTAACTGCCCCCTACATTCAGATACCCATCACAAGTCTGGGCCTTCAGAACTTTTGACCTACCAGGTTCAAATGGGGTTCCCAGAATCTCCTCTTTGGGTACAATTAATTTGCTGGAGCAGCTCTCAGAACTAAGGGAAACACCTTTACTTATTGCTATAAAAGATGTTACAAAAGATACAGATGAAGAGATGCATAGTGCAAGGTATGGGAGAAGGGGTACATAGCTACTGTGCCCTCCCTGGGCACACCACAGGGGACCTCTACATGTTCAGCTGTCCTGAAGCTCTCCAAACCTTGTTCTTTTGGATTTTTAAGGGGGCTATGTTACATAGGAACAATTGATTAAATCATTGGCCATTGGTGAACAATTTAACTTTCGGCCTCTATTCCCTCCCTGGAAGTTGAAGGGCTGGGGCTGAAAAGTCCCAACACTCTAATCATGGCTTTGTCTTTCTGGAGATCAGCCCCTTCCCAAAGTTATCCATCAATATTAGCATTAGAAAAGACAGCATATTGGAGATTTCAAGGATTTTAGGAGTTGTATGCCAGGAAAGAGGGATGAAGAACAAGTATATATTTCATCATATCACACCTTGCTTTACTTTTCTCCATCCCCCATTACTTGTAATCTTCAAATATACCATATAATTTCCTTATTATGTGTTACTTGTTGTCTCTCTCTGTTAAAATAGAAATTCCATAAGGACAAAGTACAGGGAGCTTTGTCAGATTTGTTTAATGATGTGGTACAAATATTTATAGCTGTGCTGGATATATAGTAGACACTTAATAAATATTTGTGATTGAAGTAAGAAGTTTAATAAAAAGTTTGACATAAAATAAGAGAGGGGAAAAATAGAGTCTTTGAACCAGGCTTTTATAACTTTGGATATTGGATTTTTTTAAACTTAAAAATGTTGCTTTTCAAATTCTGCATGGAGTTTTGATAAATTTAACTCTATTTGATGTCTGAGTGAAGATTTTGTGCCCATTTGATCTCATCTGATCAGAACAGAACATGCTTTTAATATAGTACACCAGACATTTTTACATTTCTAGAGTCTGATTACAAATTCTGGCAATTCTGAGTCAGAGATCTATGATTTCCAGTCAAACTATAAAATTATTTACTTTGTGAATTATGAAACAGAAATCACATTTTTGTGCCTGTAGAGAAAGAAAAATTTATATGATTTTGTGATTGATCGAGTTATTATTCATCTCTGGGCACAAAAAAGTGTTATGAATTTTCTTAGATGTTGTGGGTGACCAAATTAATCAGGATATGGGAAGGCTGATCGTAATCTTTAATAGCCAGAAATTAAAGCAGAGGCTTATGCTTTATAGAAGTTCATTTATAAAAGCACTCGTTTTGCCCCATTTCCTTGTCAGAAAACACTACTTCCTTGGACACCCAAGAAAATATTTGTCAAAGATGCCTATCTAAGGGATTGCACTGATGCTATTGCAAAGAGTATATCAGCTATTTATAGGCATACATATAAATTGAATTTCATTACGTGAAATATATAGAGAATCCTATGCTTTCATACAACTTGGTCAGCTCTTCTCTTAACTTCTCTCCTGCCTTGTCCCATGCCAAGAGGACTGTCAGAAAGTTGAAGATGGATACCTATATAGCATGTCCATCATGGATGTGGTAGGGGAAAGAAGTGAGCTAACATATAGGAACCGAATTCCTGTTTAATTGGTCATTTCTATCTTGTTGAACAATTCCATTTTCAACTGTATCGTCTACAGGATGATGCAGAAGCCTTCAAACTGCGTAACTGTATTTCCAAGACTCCGTTGCAAGCTAGCCTCTGGTTGGGTCCTGCAATGGGTAGTATTAGTAGAAAACAGGAAGGTGGGAGGAAGGACAAATGCCTGGGTTGCTTTTCCTGCTTGTGGTGATGCTCAGGCACCAGCTACATGGCGCTGAGGGTGTGGCTTCTCTGTACCAGTGTAGGCTCCTGAATTCCTTAGTTGTGCAATTTTTAACTGCAGGAACAGAACATCAGTACCTCTGAAATTCATACCAAATTCAGGTTCAGAAGCAATAGCAGCGTCACGAATTTTCAGGAACTCCTTTTTTCTTTTTGCTCTTTCAGCCCCTAAGCACCTTTATAACCAAGTCCCTTCGCTCAATCTTCATTATTTGACAAATCTACAGTGAGTTCCATTTTCCTCACTAGTCAAAATATGACACCTGGTACCAACAGTGAACCTGAGAAACAAGCCCTCAAAGTTGGGAATCTGGGATCTGTTATTGGCCAGATTGTGCTTGAACATGAAACAAACTCAATGACAAAAGAAAGTGAGATACTCAGAATCTATGTCTTGTAGTGACCTGGGCTCTTAAAGTCAAGACTTCAGGAGCACAGTTGTCAGCTGTGACTAGTTTAGAAGCGATGATTGCAAGGATTACTGGCTGCTACTAAGTTTACACTGCAATATAGCAATGTTCAATAACTTGTCCAGAAGTTTAGAACCTAGTGAGAGAATCCATGAGGAAACACTAGTCTGAAGCTGGCCCTCTTAAAGTCTTATGTAGAGTTTGAAACCACAATGTAGCATGTTCTTCGTGGCCTGTAATATGCAGGGAACAGGAAGGGAGCTGCTGGTGTCATTGCAACAGTTTTCTGTCAAAGTGTGCGAGTTCCAGGGTGCCTTCAAGCCTTTGTTACCAGCCCTTTCGAAAGTACCTTTAAAAAAGTAGCCTTGCAGAGAAACAACTATGTATTGCTATTGAGTAATGCCATGAGTAAACTTGAAAAATGATGTCTTGAGCTTGCCATATGTTATACTATTAGCCCTAGACTCTTTTAAGTTTTGGTTTATAGGGAAGGGCAGCCTCCTTCCAACACAGATTTTGTTTTCTTAAGTGCATCCTTCTAAGACTTCAAGGGATGGGTAGCAATGGAGCTGATCTTCAACTCATTACATTAGGATATGTAATCTAGGAGTAAATATCGAAAAATGTGTGAAGAACATGTGGGCAGACAGCAAGCCAGATTCTCTGTTTTTCCTTGCTTCCCCTCCTACAAATAATACCAATTAAATTTATGGTTGTTATGATTATACAGTTGGTGCTAAATATATGTTTACTAACTTATTGACTTGGGGGTAAGGAGTTCAGCTCTGGAAAATTTCCAGTATTTCTACAGAGCTCTCTCTCTCTTTTTCTTTCTTTCTTTCTTCTTCTTCTTCTTTTTATTTTTTTTTTTTGTACCTACAAATAAGTTAGATTCTTCTGTATAGAATTCTTCCTACTGTATAGAAATGTGTTCCACCTACACTAAGAGCTGCCTGGGACTGGTTATAACACTGACATTTATATTATTTCATCTTCGAGAAAGCTCAGGCTCTAATATCATGCAAAAATAGATGCATACCACAAGTTCTGGAAATTAGTTGGGAACATAGATTACTCCTATTTTTCTACTGAGACCAAGAAGAGCAGTATTTTCTTGAGCTCACAAAGAGTTTGTGGCAGACCCCAAGGTGGATTCAGATTCTCTCAATCCATACTCTGGAGTGTCTCCTCTATAAAGGGCCAAAGAATAAGCAGGATATATATTTGTTGACTATAATTCCTCCAAAGTGTTAAAAGCATGTCTCGGTAATGGTGGTATTATGGGTACATTTAACTTATTTTCCCAAAACTTTCAATAAACATTCATCAGTTATAAAATTATTTTCAAAATAAACAAGAAAAAAGCTTTTGGTAGCTAACCATAATTCTCATACTAACAAAGCTTTAGGACATTTCTGGTCTGTCCAGTGGTTCGTGACCATTCTCTAGGAGACAGCAGTGTACCAGGAGCCGAATGAGCTTATTGACTTGAAATAAAACATAATATTCTTTTTCAAAATTATAGAAAAAATGAATTAATATAGAGTATTATTTATTTCATCTTTGATTTTTTTACATCTCTGAGACTTCCTAGCAGAGGGTAAAAGGAATGACTAATAGGCAAAGCTATTAAAGTAAAAACTTGAAAATGTGATTTCTCCAACTATTCCATGTATTATTAGTCTTATTTAGAGGTTCAGAATGCAAGCATATTTTCTGGAAGTAAAATTTTTTCCTACTTTAAACGATGTCCTTGGCTACATCACTATGTCATGATGTTCCGAGAAGAATGCCATCATTGTCAGAGGCTGGACCTTCTCAACATATTTGAAAGGCGCCAGTAGAGTTAATCTCAATTTTTGGGTGGTTACAATCATCTGTGTTATTGCCTCTTTGAAGATTCTGAAAGCATCTTACATAAGATGTATTTGCTCCGATGTTAATTTCACATGGTCCTTAGAAATTCTTACAAGGACTGCATCTTTCCTATTTTTACTGTGGAAGCAGTGTGGTGCTGGCTTTAGAGTCAGGCTGCCTGCGCTTACAGTTATTTTCTAGCTCTGTGAACTTGGATAAATTACTGTGCCTTATCTGCTGATAATGGGGGTGATAATGGTCTCCACATCATGGGGCTGTGAGGATTGAGTGAGATAATCCATGTTCAACCCTTAGCAAAGGGCTGGCAGGCTGTACCACGAATATAAGGGCACACGTATAAGATATAGTTAAACACATTTCACAGATTAAAGTATTCTTTTTTTAAACAAACAAACACCACATGGTCTCACTTAGAAGTGGGAGTTAAATCAGTGGTGTCATGGACACTGAAAACTAAGAAGGGGGAGTTTGGAGTGGAATGAGGTATAAAAATCTACCTATCGATACAAAACACACTGTTCTGGGGATGGGTACACTAAAAGCCCTGATTTCAGCATCACACGATTCATCCATGTAACAAAAAGCACTTGCACACTCTAAATCTATTGAAATAAAACAAAATAAAGGTAGAGATTGTCATAGGGCTTAGCGAAGTCAAATTACCAAATACATACTTGATATTCTATTATTGTATTCATCCTGGTCTGCTGCTTTCTCCCTAACCACAGGGATTTCAAATTTAAGAAGATCTGTAACTGTTCTTAAGTTATTAATCTTTTACCTTGACCTTTTTTGCCCTGGCCACTGGCCAAGGAATAAGAAGATCAAAATATTGTTTTCAATTTGTTTGTGACTCTACATTCACAGGATCCACCAGGCCTCTTCTACTCTCCCCTCTTTGCAATTTTCTATTCAGGTGAAGTCACTGCATTCATCACACTCACCACCGATTTCCGGCATAAGTCAAGACTTTCTCACTAAATGGTCGGAATTCCACTACCGGTATGTTGTTGCTTTTCAGATGACGGCTAAATCAGCTGCTGGTTTATTCCAGCCTGTAACAACTTCGGCATTGCATTTATGATTTTTTATTTTCAACAAGTTGATTCTTTTCTCTGCTAATTAAAACTGAACAAGCAAAGGCTACTGAAATAAAGAATGCATAGTCAAACTGCCTATCTATCAAGGAACTTAAATTTTAGCTTCGTTCTGCTAACAAGGTGAAAGGCAAGGTGTAATTAGCACTAATAGCATCCTTTTATAGGCCCCTCCCACCTCGCCCTCCAGAGAAAAGTCAATGCATTCCACATTTTTATAATGAGCAATGAGTATGTGCAGCTACATTCGGGGAGCCAGTGGTTTAACCTAGATTATTCCTTTTTAGCTTTTGGGTCCTGCTTCTGGGAAAAGACTTGGAGGCAGGCTTACTTTTGAAGCCGTTTTAAAAATGACCTTGTTTCTGTCTCCTCACTCACATCTCTCTGGGGAATATTTTGTTCTAGGACATCATGCTCAAGCCCATGGTGGGTACTCCAGAAAAAAAATCTTCAAATAAGAGCCCTCAATTTCCCAGGAAAAAAATGACTAAAGAGGAATAAATAAAGCAAAAGTGTTAAAAGGGGAAAACATTCTTTCCAACCTTGTAATATAGCTATGCTAAAGATCTCTCCTTATCCCACCTCCATTCCCATCCACTTTTCCAGTGTTGAATCTATTAGGGAAGAATTCAGACCTGCTTGTTCTTAGATTAATGAACTCAGCTCCATCTGAGAGCTTCCGTGAACTCAGTTTCACCCCTTAACTGGCTTCTGTGTATTACTATTACAGAGTTGCTTTATACCCAAAATATCTCTTCTGTCTACTAAATCTTTTTTGAGTGCATACTAATAATCACTAAGCACAGTGTTAGGTGTGGGGGACAGAGATATAAAGATGAATATGTCACAGGCTCTTTCTTTAAAAAGCTCATGCCAGAGGAAGGCAAGTGATTTCCTAAAGAAATAATCACAAGGCAGTGAGGTCCATGTAATCATATGAGGTTGGACATGGTAGAAGGGTATCAAAATCTGTTTAGCAAATTTGATATTTATCAAATGTTTATTAGATGACATAGGGCACCCAGTGATTGTAAAATGGCTTTAGGCTATTTATCAACAATCTAGTAACCTTCATGTAGATATTTAGGAGATGTCATTGTGGCATACAGTGCTAGCTGCTCACTAAAATCCAAGTTGTCCTCTTGTTCCTGGGCATACAGATGTGTTTACCAGGCCAGTACTTTTATGTGAGCACACATTTTTAAAACAACAACAAAAAAACTTCTGTTGTTTTTGAGCCATCATGCATTTTGGGACCTATTCATTACAGCAAATCGCCTACTTCTAATTAATACAGATGGGAAGTGAATACTCCAGGTAAGGAAACCAGTTTAGATAAGAACTATGACCAGTCCTAAAAGTCTATGAGAAAAAAAATTATTGTAACCAGGAAAAATAATTCTACTTTATTGATTTCGTATCGATGTCTTTTCCCTGATTTTATGAGATCTCTTTGAGACATCTATTACATTACAGGTCAATGATAGAAAAATGATGGTTAAATATTTTATATACATAAAATTCAGAATGGACAGGTAAGTATGAGAATGGCGTAATGGGTTCTCAAAAAATCCAATTCAACATGCCTGAGCTTGTACTTGGCTGGATGTGTTCTGCTGTGAATAAGAAGAATGTGATTATTAGTTCTCGAGAGTATTTTTTTAAGGTCGTGGGAAACAGTCAAGAGTGATGGACCAACTCTCAGTGTGATTCCTTGCCCCACGACATGTTTCATAGGCCAGCATGCTTTCTTGTTGATTTTGAGAATATTTGCTTTTAAAAATTAGATCATTTCAATGTCTTTTACACAATAGGATCAACTTTCAAGATCATTAATGACCAAAAAAACATAAATAAATAAAATCTAGTGATAAGATCCAATGTCAACTGTAAGGGCTAAAAATTGTTCAAATTATGATTCCTGTTATTGAAAATGCACAGACGTTTTCAGATTTATAAAGTCTTGATAATAATTAAGTTTATTTACCTCCTAATTAGAATATTTTATGCCTTGCTTTTGAACAGTGGGTTATTACCATCATCGCATTTGTGCTTCACAATCTGCCTAGGAGACAGAAAGAGAAGTTGTTAGGTCAGTTACATAGATGAGAAAACTAAGGCCTAAAGCAGTGAAGCAAGTTTCCCAAGACCTCATAGCTATGAGGATGAGTCTCAAACATTGGTCTTCTTCTACTTATACTATTTGTGTGTGTATGCTTCCCTGAGTTTTATGTCTTTTCAAGTAAACTATCTGCCAAAGAAAACTAGGAATTAAGGGAACTACAGGTCCATTATATTTGGGAACTTAAGATTGAAAATATTCAAAGAACCAATAAAGAAAGTATATTAAGAGGCAGAAATCATGAGTATGGCTCTACAGTTCAGCAAAATATATGTGCAAAGTGCATTCAGAGACTTAGTAAAATGAGCTAATGCATATAGAAGCATCTAACAGTGCCTGGCATCCACATTAGACCCTTACTAGAAGCTGTTAGGAGCTGATTCCTCATAAAGTATTGTGTGTGACACCATTTCAGCAAAAGCCTTACTTTCTTGAATAACTCATTTATAGAAGATAAAGTTATGAACGTTTATAACTCAAAGATCATTGATCATTGTGAGGTAAAGTTAATAAAGAAAAGCTAGAGGCAAAACAATGGAGGCAACCTCAGCCAACGGGTTCCTTTTTTATCTCCAGAAATATAAACAGTGACAAGCGAGCTTTTGCATTTTGAGAAGCAAAGAGGAAAACGCATTTTTCTGAAATGTTAGGAGTCTCTATCATCAATTCAGAACTGTGGCACATAATAGAGTTGACTCTTGAACAACACAGGTAAAACTGCATGGGTCCACTTACACAAAATTTTTTTTCTATAAATATATTGGAAAATCTTGGAGAAATTTACAACAATTTGAAAAAGTTCATGGATGAACTGTGTAGCCTAGAAATATCAAAAAAGTTAAGAAAAAGTTATGTAAGTCATGAATACATAAAATATACATAGATACTAGTCTACTTCATCATTTACTCCCATAATATATTGACAAATCTATTACAGAAAGTTAGAATTTATCAAAACTTATGCACACAGAGACCATACCTGGCACCGTTCACAGTCAAGAGAAATGTAAACAAAGGAAGAGATGCAGTATTAAGTCATAATTGCATAAAATTAACTGTAGTACACACAGTACTACTGTAGTAATTTTATAGCCACTTCCTGTTACTATTGCCTTGAGCTCAAGTGTTGTGAGTACAGCTTAAAATGCCACATAATACTAATTATCTGGTGAGCAGTTTGACTCCCCAGTAAATTGCATAGTACAATAGAACATGATCTCTGGTGGTTCTCGTGTATTTTTCATGGTGTTTAGTGCAATATTGTAAACCATAAATAACACCATAGGATCCATATGAAGGGCCACTAGTGATGATGGAAGTGCTCCCCAAAAGATGCGAAAAGTCATGACGTTACAAGAAGAGTTGGATTGCATCATGTGTACCGTAGTTTGAGGTCTGTAGCTACAGGTGCCTGCCATTTTGAGATAAATGAATCTATCAAAAAGACCATTGTAAAAAAAAAAAAAAAAAAAAAGGAAGGAAAGAAAGGAAGTTCATGAAGCCATTGCTGCCAGTATTTTGGTTGTGCAGAAGAAGACCTGGAAATGAGAATACTTTTCGTGAACCAGTTCTATTGATTTCCCCTGAATTTGGAAAGCACCTTGCCAGTAAAAGACTGCCTTTTAAAATTCTTTTGATATTGGACAATGCACCTGGCCACCCAGAACCCCTGAGATTGAAAGGTATCAAAGTAATCTACTTGCCCCCAAACACAATGACTCTTAATTTAGCTTCTATATCAGGGGGTCAGAAAATCCCTTAAGGTTTCATTACACACAATACTCTATGAAAGGATTGCCAACACTATGGAAGAGAACTCTGATAGAATATCATGAAAGTCTGGAAGGAGTACACCATTGAAGATGCCATCATTGCTATTCAAAAAGCTGGGAAAGTCATTAAGAGAGTGTGCCTTATACAACATTACATTCATTCTACCTCAATTCAATACCCTGCAGGATTAGATTTTGAGTTTGATTTTCAGAAATCTCAACCTGCAGATAAAAAATATAAGGGATTTTTTTCTGGGAATACACAGAAATCCTAAAAGACATGAGCTCATCCTTTTCTTTCTCTAAGTTCTCCAATACAGGTAGGGATAACTATCTGACCCCACAACCTTATATTCTTTTTTTTTTCACTATAATGTTCTATTGTACCAGGAACTTGGTCTCTCAACCCTAACAACACCAACACACATAACCTCAAGAGATTATAGATCATAATTTAAGTACCTGATTTGTCACTGCATTGGGTGAACAACCAGTGTCTTACATATCATTACCAATGGGGTAATTAATCCCTTTAAATCTGATCATAGCAGAGAACTAATCTAGGTTCTCACCTTTTAGGTTTTGCTATCCTAGAATAGCTACCGGTAATAAAAATGGTATCACTCTAGATTTGATCAGAACACAATAATAATACAAATATTACAAGAATAAGAGGTTTAACTAAGAATTAAGACTTACACAAATGTGGGAGGAATAGTGGAATTGAAGTTTGGAAGCAGAAGTCAGAGGTTGAGAGAAAATCACCAGCTGCTGCAGCCTGAAACATGGAAACAGACAGAAAAGCCAGAATATGTGGGAGAAACATGAGAAGCCATGAATACCTAGTTATCAAGAAGGGCCATGAAGTGGGAGTTAAAATATGTGGGCAGTAGAGAGATCTGTAAAGCTTCTGCATTGAGTCTACGCTCCCCTGTTTGATGCCATCGTGGGAGACCATCAGTCTCCTAAGACTAATGACTTCCACTTCTCTTCTGAATCCTAAATCTTACATGAATTCTTCTTATTAGTAAACTCCGAACTAGAACCATTCAAGGAAGGTGATTTTGGGAAACATAGGTCCCAGCCACTGCTAGAAGTGGAGGTGCCACTCTTAACAGTCCCCTGAATGATCTTAGTAAGAAACTCACACTTTTCCTATGGAAATGTGTCAAAGTCATCAGGCTTCTCTTCATAGAAGACTTCCAACTTCAGAATCCAATCTTACTTGGGAGCTGAGACAGAATTCCTGCCAGTAGGAACTCAACCAGGACTTTGATGATCCATGTTAACCATCTCTACATCCTTGAATATACTCATCAGGAACACAAGTGGTAAGAGAAATAATGTGCTCTCTCCCAGAGGAATTCTGCATGAGATCTTGCCCTTAATGAACTTATGCCTCTAATGCGGAAACATAATACAGCATCACAAATCAAAGATTCCAAAAACAAGTACACACCAAGACAGTCCACGTTTTGGTAAAGCCAGTAAAGACACTCTGGAATTGGTGTGTTGGAGTTAATTTGTAACAGCTTATGAGAGCCACTCATTAAATGTTCAAGAATTTTGCAAACTGGTTGACATCACCAGCTTGGAATTGGACATGGTGGTAGGTAGCATTTATACAGTGTAAGTTACAACTTTTTATTTTAGAATCCAGTTGCTAAATATTTACCAGGAAACTACTTCACTCTGGATATCCTAATATACCCTTTGCCAGCTCCAAATTCTAAACAGGATCAAGGTACTTAAGTAGTAAATTTCTGATTACATCTAAGTTTTACTGTCTTTTTATGTCAGATTTGCTGATTTGATACTGGCACAATTAACTATCAGAATTTATTAATATGGAGAGTTCATTTTAGAAAAAGTAATTGAGGCTAAATCTCCTGCAGATAGCAGAGACAGACTGCAGGAATACAAGAAATTAATTGAAGACATTCATAGAGATAGGTAGGTAATATCTGGGTTTTTGACTATATTTTATATTGTAAGTCACAGCCTGGTAACATGTTATGATCCTTACATAGATTTTGAATGCATATTTAGGATAACTATACATTGTACATGTGCAGTGACAGAAAAGAATCATAGTTAGGTAATTTCCTGTTAAATTGATTTGTCAGTGATGATGGATCTTTCCAAGAATGTTTTTATCAATACAAAACCTAAGTCAAGAATGACTAATTAGTTAATTAGCCTTATGTTTTTCAGGTAGCGTATTTATTTTTTATGGTTGAACTTTCTTAGCAATTGGCTGAATTTTAAATAATGTTTCAGTTGGCAATTTACATTGACAACTGAAATGGTGGAAATACTGATTTTAAGTGAATATTTTTGCATGTATGCTTTAACAGCTCTATTAGGGTAGGATTTATAAACCATAAAAATTTCCATTGTAAGTGTACATTCAATGACATTTAGTAAATTTACAGAGTTGGTAGTCACCACTGCAATCCAATTTTATAACATTTATAGTATACAAAAAATGTCCTTGAGCCTGTTTGTCATTAATCCCTGTTCCTCCCCTGAATCCTGGGCAGCCATTGATCCTTTTATGTATCTGTAAATTTGTCTATTCTGGACATTTCGTGTAAGTGGAAACATGCAATATGTGGCCACTGGTATACGGCTTATTTCACTTAGCATAATATTTTGGAGATTCATCCATGTGGAGCATATATCACTATTTCATTCCTTTTTATTGTTGAATAATATTCCATTGTAATCATCTACCACATTTTGTGTATCCATTCACCAGTTGATAAATATTTGGATTCATTATAAGTCTTAGTTAATGTGAATAATGTTTTCTTAAACGTATGCATATAAGACTGTGTGTGTACATATGCTCTCATTTTTCTTGGCTAGATTGCTAAGGAATGGAATTTTCTGTTGTTCGGTAAACTTATGTTCAACATTTTCAGAAACTACCAGCCTGTTTTCCAGAGTGGCTGTATCCTTTTACATTCCCACCCACAATGTAAGAGGATACCAGTTACTCCACATCCACACATACCCGTAGTTTTATCTGTCTGATTGATTGCAGCCATTCTAGTGGAATAACTTTAACAAACACATAAAAGATTTGCACATTGAAAACTACAAAGTATTTAGCTGCATCCCACAAATTTTGATATATTGTGTTTTCACTTTCATTCAATTTAACGTAATTTGTAATTTTCCTTTTAATTTCTTCTTTGGCTTATTTAGAAGTGTCCTATTTAGTTTCCATGCATTTGTGGGCTTTCCAGCCATCTTTCTGTTATTGATTTCTAACTAAGTTCCATTGAGGACAAAAAACATACTTAATAGGATTACCTTTAAAAAAATTACTGGGACTTATTTTGTACCCCAGTATGTAATCTATCCTGGAGAATATTCCTTGTGCACTTGAAAAGATGATGTATCCTGCAATACGTGTTTGGAGCATCCTAAATATGTCAGTTAGGTTGAATTGCTTGAGAGTGTTGTCGAAGTCTTCTATACACTTGCTGAATTTTTTCCTAGTTGTTTTATTAATTATTGAGAGTGACATATTGAAATCTTCAACTATTACTTTTGATATGTCTATTTTTCCTTTCAATTCTGTCTGTATTTGCTTCATATGTTTAGGGGTTCTGTTGTTAGGCATATACACACTTGTATATATCTTATTGATATGTTGACCCTTTTATCATCGTGAAATGCACCTCTTTGCCTTTAGTACTATTTCTCATCCTAAAATAACTTTTTATGCTATTAATATAACCACTCCTGGTCTCTTATGGTACTACTTGTATGATGTATCTTTTTTCAACTTTTTACTTTCAACCTATTTGTGTCCTTGAATTGAATGTATGTTTCTTATCAACAGCATATAGTTGGATCGTGCTCCTTATCCCATTTTACAATCTCTACTTTCTAAGTATGGTGTTTAATCTATTCAAATTTAATGTGATACTAATGTGGTTGGATTTATGTCTGCCATTTTGTTATTTGTTTTGTATCTGTCTGTCTTTTGTTATTATTCTGTTCCTCCTTTTCTACATTCTTTGTGTTAAGCAAATATTTGTAGTGTATCAGTTTAATTTCTCTATTGATGTTTCACTCTATTATTTTGACTTATTTTCTTACTGAATGCTCTAAGGATAACAGTGTGCTTCTTAACTTACCAAAATCTGCTTCAGAATAATATTAACTTAAGTCTGGTAAAAAAGCAGACATTTTGCTCCCAATTATCTACTTCCCTGAACTTTGGGCCATTATTGTCAAATATATTATTACATCTATATACCATATATTATAAAACCAATAATATAAGTGTCAAAAACATTGACATATCTTTTGTCTTTTAAAAAAAATAAGAGAAGAATAAAAATGTATTTATAAATTCCTTTATTTCGACCTATATATTTACCATTTCTAGCAGTTTCATTTCTTCCTGTACTTCAAATTACCATCTAGTGTTACTTTCTTCAGCCTTAAGAATTTACTTTAGTATTTCATGTAAGCCAGGTCTGTTAGCCACAAATTATTTCTGTTTACTTGTGAATGTCTTTATTTCACTTTTATTTTTGAAATATAGTTTTGTCATATAGACTTTTTGACGTTTTCCTCTCTCACAAACTTTATTGGTGTGTAAGGCACACACTGTAAAGTTCACCATCTTCAAAGTACAATTGAATGGTTTTTAATGTATTCATAAATTTGTGACTTGATCACTATTATCTAGTTCCAGAATATTTCTATCACCTAAAAACAAGCTGCATACCTGTTAGAAGTCGCTACCCAACACTTACTCTCGCCAGCCTCTGGCAACCTTTGATCTACTTTCTGTCTACATAGGCTTGCCTATATTGGATAGTTCACGTAAATGCAATCAAATATGTGACCTTTGTGACTGAGTTTTTTTTCACTTAACATAATGTCTTCAAGTTTTATGTATGTTGTGACATGTATCAGAATCTTATTCATTTTTTTTAGCTGAATACTATTTCAATGTTTGGACATACTACATTTTGTTTATACATTTATCAATTGGTGGAAATTTGGGTTGTTTCCTGATTTTGAAATAGTATGAATAATGCTGTTGTGAGTTGTAAAAGGTTTTGTGTGGACATTTGTTTTCATATTTCTTAGGGCTTTAACTAGGAGTGGAATCGGATCAAATGGTATCTGTAGGCTCAGGTGTTTGGGAAATATCAGGTGCTTTCCCAAAGTCTGGTGTGCCTCTGTCTCAGCATTTTGAATGCCCTTCAACTGCTTCCAACCTCTATTACTTTTGATAATGTAGCTTTCAGTTGCTTTTCCCTTCCTGTTTTCAAAATATTTTCTTTGTTTTTGACTGGCAGAAGTTTGGCAATGATGTTTCTCAATGGCAATCTTTTGGTTTTCCTCCTGTTTGGGTTTCATTTACTTTCTCGTCTCTGTACATGCCATCTGAAATGATTTTTGTAACATTTGGGAAGTTTTCAGCCATTGTTCTTCAAATACTTCTATAGATATATCTATAGATATATATATGGATATTTATCTATATCTTTTTCTATCTTTTCTACTCTGGGACTCCCATTACATGTACATGTATACTAGGATACTTGTTATTGTCCCATAAGACTCTTAATTTTATTTTTCAATCTTTTTCTCTCTGTTCTTTGGATTGAAAAATTTCTGTTGATCTTCAAGTTCATGGATTCTTTTTCCAGCTCAGATCTGTTGAGTCCAGTTATTGTAATTTATAACTTTTGAATTTCCATTTGATTCTTTTTTTATATTTTGTGTTTCTTTATTGAGAGTACTTTGCTGAGATGAGTTATTGTCATCATATTTTCCTTTAATTTTTTGAACATAGTTTTCTTCAATTCTTTGACTATAGTTGTAATAGCTGCTTTGATGTCTTTTTCTGTTATATCCAACATCTGGAATCATTTGGAATCAATTTCTATTCACTGCTTTTTTCCTGAGTATTGGTCACAGTTTCCTGTTTCTTTGCTTCTCTTGGTTACAACCTGGAGATTTTAGACAATATATTGTTTCCAGATTCTGTTTTTTAACCTTGTTGATGTTTGATGCAGTAAATAGTTCTCTCTGGCCCATTTTTCTTTTATTTTTTCTTTTAATTATAAAAGATTTCATGTATACTAAACAATGCATCATGTACATGTGTATACACACACACATATATACACACATATGTATATAGGGAATTATTTATGGTTTTTAGTAACAACTTAAAAGAATGCTCCCAATCTCACTGAACCTGCATGTGTACTTCACCCAGATCTTATACTGATGCATCCCTAGCCCCTTAGTTACCTTAAAATAAATAAAACACTTCCCTGATTTTTTTTAGTTTTGCCATATATGTATGCATCTGTAAAATATATGCCTTTTTAATTTGTTTTTGACTTTATAAAAACGCTGTCATGATGCATGTGGTCATCTGCAACTATATACTTTTTTCCAGACAGAACTGTGATTCTAAGGTTTATCTCTATTGATATATTTGGTTGTTGCTTGCTCATTTTCACTCATACATAATATTTCACAATGTGTCTCTAGTTCTTTCATGATCAATATGGTCATTTTTAAATTTTTGCAATTGTGAATAATACTGTTAAAAATATTCTTTTTTGTGTCTTACCATGCACATACACAGACATTTCTTTAATGTATAAATCTGGAGTATTGCTTGGTCACTAAGTGTGAACAAGTTCAGCTTTACAAGATAATGCCAACTTTTCCCCCCCAAAGTAGTTATACTTGTTTAATCTCCCATCAGCAGTAAGATCTAGGTGCTCCACAGTTGGTATTGTTGGTTTATGCTTCTCGTAGGCATGCTGAAAATTTCTCCTACAGACTTTAAATCCCCCTGCAGACTTTCCATTTCATATCATTAGTCAGCATTGTCTTGTAACCATGTGTATTTAAATGCATTCCTTGCAAGGATAATAAAAGAATAGCATCATTGATTACCTACACTGTCCAATATGGTAACCATGCTCAATATGTGATTATTTAGTTTTTTAGTTGCACTAATCACATTTCAGATGCTCAGTAGTCAAATATGGCTTGTGGCTACCAATTGGACTGCACATATATATAGAACATTTCTATTATTATAGAACACTCTATTGGGCAGCAGTGATTTAGACCAGTCAGCCTTTACTGAAGCATGTGGATGAGACTGGATACCTGAGCAAAGTTAGAGTCCTGAAAAAAAGGGGTGGATAGATGCTAGGGTTTCAGGGAAAATAGTTTCTGCTATATGTGTTTACATATATAGTAAGCAATATACAAAAAGTAAGTAATTGCATGTAGGTTGACAGAGTCCTCTGCTCTGCTCATTTCTTAATCTGTAGAAGATCTCAGTTATTATATTTATTGCAAATGCCTAAGTTGTAATCTTGTTGGTATTATTGCAAAGATTTAGTATAGTTGATTAATTCAAAAAATTCTGTTGAATTTTCTAAACAGAACTGAGAATAATAAGGTGCATAATGAGTCTAGGTGGTTAGTTGAAATGCACTGAAATGGTAGGGGTGGCAAATTAGAAGAAACAAGCACTCTGCAGAATACTTTGTGTGCATAGAGGGCCCTGTGTAAGGAAAATTACAGTACCACACACACTTCTGAAATTTTTTGCCTCGACTTTCCATCATAAGAAACTTATTCATCAGAGGTCAGTCTGAACAAAAAATATACTTGATGGATCTGCGGCAGAATGGTGTTATAGAACTGAGTCACAATTTCAATTAAGGAGAATAATTGGTTACTCCAGGGTTACATTTGTGTTCACTCTCTCATTGACATCAAAGCAGAGAAATGACGTTGTCTTCTGGGTGTACTGCCCAGTTCTACAATCCTAAGTGTGAGGGGGACGGGGAATATCTCCTGCTAGTTCTTTTAGATATTAAGAAAGGGACATCAAAACTTAAATTCCAAGGCTATTAAACATCTATTTAAGTTGAAACATGGGATATTTGAAACATGCTAAAATTAGAAAACTTTAAACAGGTAAAAGAAAAGTCTAAATGGTATAGTACTAACAATAAAAGGAACCAGATCATTAAGAGGTCAATGGGATTGCTGACAGCACAGTGATATAATACAGCTCATCTACCAGCACCATTAAATACTTAGGGGGAAAAACTCCTTTGAGGGAAGCACATGAAGACAGTAGATCACAGACAGCTTCCAAAGCTACAGCTGCTTTCACTCTTTTATAAACTTTGAAGTTACCTTTGATTTTTAAAAAATCTTCCCTTTATTCTCAATTTTTTCCCCTTCATAATATCTCTGGTATTCATCTTTTCTATTACTAGTCAAGGTTTTCTAGAGAAATAGAAGCAACAGCATATATATGAGAGACTTTAAAGGAATAGGTTCACATGTTAGAAAGACTAGTAAGTTCCAAATCTGCAAGGCAGGTAAGCAGGATGGAAATTGAGGTAAGATTTGATGCTGCAAGCTTGTGTCCAAATTCCACAGGGCAGCAGGCTGGGAAATCAGGTAGGGTTTCTATGTTGCAGTCTTGAGGAGGAGACTTTCTTCTTTAGAAAACCTCAGTTTTTGCTGTTAAGGCCTTTAACTAATTGGATGAGGCTCACCCACATCATAAAGGGTAATGTGCTTTACTCAAAGTCTAATGAGTTAAATGTTAATCACATTGCTATGGTTTAAATGTATCCTCCAAAGTTCAAATGTGTTGGGAACTTAATCCCCAATGTAGCAGTGCTAAGAGGTGAGAGCTTTATGAGATGATTAGAGGGCACAGCACTCATTAATGGATTAATGCCATTATCGTGCAAGTAGATTTATTATTGCAGAAGGAGGTTCCTGATAAAAGAATGCATTTGGCCTTTTTCCCTTTCCTCCCCCAGATCTTGCATGCGTGTATGCACACACATGTGATCTCTGGCCTTTTTGTCTTCCACCACAGGATGACGCAACAAGAAGGCTCTTGCCAGATGCGAGTCCAAGTCCCTTGATCCTAGACTTCCCAGCCTCCAGCACTGTAAGAAATAAATTTCTGTTTTCTATAAAGTGCCCAGTCTCAGGTAATCTGTGATAGCAGCACAACCCACGGAGTAAGATACACATTTAACACATACCTTAGCAGCAACATTTTGACTGGTGTTTGACCAAACCACTGGGTACCTCAGCATTGCTAAATTGATGCACAAAACTATCCATCACACTTCCCTTTCTATTTCCATACCCACCTCCTCAGACCTGTGCTCTCATCATCTCATGCTTGAGATGCCTGACACAGGTTGCTCTACACCCCAACCCTCGAGACGAGTCTTCCCCCTCCCAGTTTTTCCCTTCTTCAACTCACCTTTTCTTTTGATGTTGTAATATTCCTAAAATATTTTTCCCCTGAGATTCTCCATTATCTTGCCCAGACTACCAAACCACACTGATTTCCAGCTACTCCCCAACTCTCTCCTCTCCCTCCATTCGTGGTGTTCTTAGTCTTCTCCACCTGACCAGCTCATTCTGTGCCGGTCACATCATAGTTGGGCTGTCACATTCATTTTCTAACACTCTCCCTATTATGGGCACATTCAAATTATATCTGTTCCAATTCCCATGACGATGTCATATCTTTGGAGCATTTATACCATCTACCATCAATAGCATAAGATTTAGCAGTTATTTGGTCTCTATTTATTTAATAGATGTTAACTTTGTCCTTTCAATCAAATTGTAAGGTACTTGAACTTAGGACTTGTTTTAAATTTCTCTTGGATGTACCAATTCACCTAGCAGTGGTTGGGTGCATGAAGGAGACATTCACTGGTTATAGCAAAACCAGTCAATATAGTCACTGGTTATAGTCACGGTTATTAGTCATGGTTATAGGAAAAAAAAACAACAACTAAAACACTGTGAAATTCAAGCTTAAATGATGTGTAAAAATTACATTTAAGGAACTAAAAAGTACAGCATTCTGGACCCACCTTTACTCTACTGAATTAGAACCTCTGAGGATGAGCCCAAAAATCTGTACTTTAAAAAAGCTTCCCAAGATGACTTTGATTTTGTGAGTCTGGACACTGGTATTCAGGAATTACTCTATAAATATCTTCTTATTTTTGAGCACCCTAGAAATTGACAAAAGGATTTAGAGTATGTGCCCACTAGACAGCTCTCAAGCATGTCTCTACTGTCGGCTCTGTGCATTAAGCTTCCTCTTTCTTACCTGTCCTACGTCAATATTCTCCTAACTGCTCACCATGCTTCTCATCAGGCTTCTCTCCAATGTTGCCTCTATTTTATAGTCAGAGTGTTTTGTGCTTAAAAATTGCAAAGTTGATTGTCCTATCCAAGCGTGAAATACTTTAAGTTTTCCCCTGTGCAGCATAAAGTTCAATCTTCTCCACAAGGCTTATAAAGCTATTCAAGATACAGTATCTGCCTACCTTTTTAGCTTAGGTTTCTTCCAATATCTATGTCCATACTGAGTGACTCAAAACAGTTTTACCTTCTTATGAGTCTCTGCCTGTGCCCATCCTTAAGAGGTACACAATTCATGCCATTCATCCAAGTAACAGTTACTGAATTCATGTTACATAATCCAAACATTTGCTAGATACTAAGGCTTCTGAGATTAAAGATATGGTTCCCTCTTCTTCTAAATTCTATAGTCCAGTAGAAAGACAAGTAAGTAAAAATCCATTTAACAATAGCTACTGTAGACTGAGAACTTATTATTTGCCATGACTAGACTAAGAATTTTGCATGAATTATCACTTTTAATCTTCACAACCATACTACAAGGAGCCGGGCTAGGGTCTAGGTCTTGGAATCTGGAGCCCACATCCTTAATCGCTATGCTCTTCTGCTGCTGTGTTGGAAGAATTAGGAAGAACCACTGTCATATCATAGGAAATTGTATAAATTACTTATGGTACAGCCTCCTGGACAAGAGAATAAAAAAATGAGATAAAATAAGACTAATACTTTTCTCTACTCCTCCTTATGTTGCACAGGGACTGATATTTTGCTTATTTTTATAGCTCCAGAAATTAACAAAGTGCCTGCCATGTGGCAAGTACCAAATAAAAACCTGAATGTGCCAGTTCCTTTCCTTCAGCTGTTTCAGATCTCTTTACCAGCCTTCAACATGTCAACACTGTAGAGCTGAGTTTGAATCTTGACTCTAGTCTTTTATTAGCCATTTGCTCTTAGGAAAGTGATTTAACCTCTCATTCTTAGTTTCCTCATCTGTGAAATAGAAAATGCAACAGTGTGTAAGCCATACCAAATTCTACTAAAAGTAGGAAAATGACATAATCAGATTTGTATTTTGGGAGTGATTGACACTAGCAACTGTGTGCAGTGGTCCAAGTAAAAGGCTAAACTATGGTGTTAGCAGAAGGTATAAAGAAAAAAAAAAAACCTTCATGAATATCTGTGTACCAGTTTTACCAACAAAGTGATGGAAGAAGTACAACTCACTCTTGACAACTTTGACCTAATTATAAAGACCTGGATATAAAGCCATAAGTTTTAAACTTCTTCCCTATGATAATTCACAATTAATTTGAATCACTCTCTTAGTCTACTGAATGAAAGGTTTGTATAAGATAATAGCTAAAATAACCTTATGAAAAATTCTATGGTTCTGTAAAAGATGTAGCTATTTGTTTAATGGAACAAGACATATTTAAAGTTAAAGGACGAAAATTATTAATTCTAACATACCCATAGGGTAAAGATTTTAAGTAATCTAAATCTCATCTTTTAAAGTAAGAAATTGAAAACTAATCTAAAATCAAATAAACCTAAAATCTGATTTCTATTGGAAACTTGGAGGTAACTAGCAGAAGAAATAAATGGAAATGATTAAAAGAAATTTTTTTTCAAAGATATCTCAGAAGGCAACCAGATCTCTGAGATTGAAGATTCTTCATACTAGAGAGTTGAGGCTCTATTCTGATTCTTCAAGGCAGCTTTACCATGTTCTAAATATAGGAGTGCATAGGAGACACTAATCTGCAAGGGGAAACCTAGGTTAAACTGTAAGAAAGGCACTCCTACCACGCAAAGGTCCTGAAGTGTGTAGGATGCTCAAGGAGAAATATCCTACTGTAGGAGCGCTCCTGTACCACTAGTTAGTCTAGGAGCTTTTAAACTTCCAGCATTCTACAATGGGATATCTCTGAGGATAAATTTAATATTTATGAAAGGAACATATCTACATAAATTCATCAGTAAAATAGTCTAAAAACTAAGCATATACAAAATATGAGCCTGATTTAATATTCTCTGAAAATTAAATTGACTTGGTATTATAATTTAAAATGTTATTTTAAGGTCATTTTTGAGATGCACATTTGAATAATGAAAAATGGCATATGCTTTACCTTGAATATTGAGTTCCTCTAATCAATAAAATTACTGTTCTTAATTATTCTAGACTGAAAAATTACATAGTATGCTAATTTATCAGACTAAAATAAAATCGATAGAAATTAGATAATAAATGCTATGCAATACTATAAATGAGAATATATAACTTCAAATAAATGGAAGCTTATACTGATTATAAACACAAGTAAGAATTAGATCCAAAAATTAACTTATGTCTCTAGTGCAATATGGTGAGCTTAATGTTAGTAAGTTGAAATGTGATTGAAGTTTATTGTATGCAATAATGTTATACTCACTTTTAATGTAATTTATAGAAGACAGCTGGTGTAATGTTCTTAAAGAAAGAGGAAAATTGTTTATTGTATATATCCTACTGCCAGCATCGGAATTGAGGCTAATATCACTGGACACTTCTCCATCAGGGATTTTCATTGGCTAAAGCCTAACTTGCTTAGTAGAATAGCAACTACTGTTTATAGCCATCTCTGGTGATTTCTTGGGCTCATGTTCATAATTAAAAAAAAAAAAACTATTTAATTTCAGTTCTTTACAGAGCATGTATGGAATTTTTAGTAGTAGGAAGGTCTAGGCTTTAATTATAATAAATGCATATTACTGGTAATGTATAAAAAGACTCATACATTATCTTGAAGGGCTTTAGTAGTTCAATATAAGCCAAAATATGAGAAATTAGAGGAACTCTTCTTCAGGCATTGGGTATTCAATGCACCAGGTATATACAGGTATGAAATTGAACCTATATACTCATTATATTAATTACAGTATTTATATAAAAACTAAATCTGTGCCTAGGAAAAAATTATGAGTCTCTGCTAAATTCTAGACATTGTGGTAGGCACTGGAGATATAAGCATGAGAAAGACATCCTTCCTGCCTTCAAAGGGCTCATGATATGGTGGATAAGAAAGACATAAAAATGGTAAAATTATAATTCAACAGGGTATGCCTGGTAAGAGCTGTGTACAATGGACATAAAAATTTTTGACTGAGAAACTGAGATGATGACGATATATGAAAGCTTGTAGCATCTCAACATTCCAAAACAGACATCAAAGAGGAAAAGAAAAACAGAAAGAGAATGTAATACCTAAAAGAAAAGTGAAACCAAGATTCGGTCCATTTTCTAAATATATGTATCACAGAATATCACTGGTTTGACAGATTTTCTTCAATTATTTATTGATTTTTTTAAACTGAAATGGTGACAGTTTTATATGATGGGTAAACATAGTCAAGAAAAGAAAAGGCCTTATAAACATGCTGTGTTGTTGTACATGAAAACTTGGTTGAATTAAGTTTTAATTTAATAAATGTTATGACTAAAATTGAAGTCATGCTTTCTATAGTAAGTTATTTTATCTTATTATGTCCTTTCAATTAACTTTAAGAGTATATCTAATCATACTGTGCTGTCAGTATTCAGTGATTTGAGTCAGCCTGTACGAATATCCGATTTTCTATACTAAATATGTCCCCAAATTATAATCATAAATTTCCCACTATATTTAGTAGTAAATAGTGGACACAGGGAATTCAGAGCCAGAAAATTCAAGAGGGGATCTGACTGTGCCTCTTCTGTCTTCTGGGAGATGATGGTTCTGGGTGACCTTAGCCCTTACGCTTAGATATCAATGAAGCACTCTAGGGTAATCAGCAAATTGAGGTTGAACAGGATAGAGATGGAGAGGTGTCGAAGGAAGAGTTAAGGGTAGGGTGAGGAAGAGGCAGAGATAAGGAAAAAATCATATGTCTGTATTGCTATCTAGACTCCTCCCTGGTTCTAGGCCAGGCTGCTCCTGATGACTGGCTCTCTTGAGAGGCAGGGGCTTTCAAGTAGGAATAAAGTTAAAATAGTTTGTGTTGTGTTGTTTTCAAATTATTAGTGGGTCAAATTGCCAGCTGTTTGTAGGGCCAATGGGAAACAGTCCATCTGGTCAGACTTGACAGGATGACTTAGGAGCATGCTATGTGACTTCAGGCCACTAGCTGATCTTTGGGCTGGAGGGTCAACAATGTTTAGGACTATTGTCTTAATTCCCTATACCCATGGGATAATTTCAACTACTTTGTGGTTTCTCTGTTTCTTGGCTAAACTAATTGTAAGGATGGGCACAGAATCCATTTCTTCTAACATTTTAAAGTAAGTGTTGAGTTTGGTTAAATTAGCTTGATTCATTTGATTTTTGTGAAACTCTAACACATTAGAGAAACTTAAATTTAAATGTAATACTTGATATCCTTCATGGGTAATAAAAACATTTCATAAATGGTAAATGTTTTATGATGATTTATTTTGTTGATTCATTTTATTATTGTCCACTATGTGGAGTTGCTGGCTTTACCAGATATTTAAGAGATGTAAATTATTTGTTTAAATATATTCACCTCCAATATAAGTGGCATAAGATTGTACAGTGCCATTTAGTAAAAGGTGAAAGATTTATACAATTTTAAGAGAAATCAGAGTATACACTGCCATTTAAACAGTAAGATTTCCTCATACTAGTCATAGCAAAGATGTACAAAGTCACATTCAAACGATAGAAGAGCACCAATCTCTGGAAAACCCACTTACAATCTGATTATTATACCTAAATAAAGGTTCAATTGGAAGGTGAATTTATTCACATCAGAAAATAGATATTTAGAAGTTAAACATTGGTAGGGTCAACGGAAGAAAATCTAGAGTTAAAGGACTTGGCTTGTGAGTATTTCATTCCCATTCGAAAACATGTGGTGTGATGCCTACTGCAGTGATGAACATGTCATTATCTTAGCTTGATGTGATTAAACATTGGATTTTCTAACTGCTTGATCTTATTCCTTGTTTACCAAGAAATAATAAACATGCAGCTCCCCAAGGTGTTCTCTATGGTCAATGGGCACAATCAATCAACTGCCCATAAACTATTACAAATTAATAAATTAACATTATAATAATATACTAATAGTATAATACAAATTTTAAATCACTATATTGAAATTCTGGTTTTATGTGCTAGTCTTACCAACCAGCCTTGTGTTCATCCACTTCTGACCTGAGAGATGTAGCCATCCTTAGGATGCTCTCAACTTCCTCCATCCGCACTGGGCGCGGTGGCTCACGCCTGTTATCCTAGCACTCTGGGAGGCCAAGGCAGGAGGACGGCTGAAGATCAGGAGTTCAAGACCAGCCTGAGCAAGAGTAAGACCCTGTCTCTACTAAAAATAGAAAGAAATTAGCTGGACAACTAAAAATATATAGAAAAATTTAGCCGGGCATGGTGGCACATGTCTGTAGTCCCAGCTACGTGGGAGGCTGAGGCAGAAGGATTGCTTGAGCCCAGGAGTTTGAGGTTGCTGTGAGCTAGGCTGATGCCATGGCACTCTAGCCCAGGCAACAGAGCAAAACTCTGTCAAAAAAAAAAAAAAAACACCTAAAAAATCTTCCTCCATCTGTGAAGCTGACAGTTACATTCAGACCATGGTTAATCACAAGAAAATGAGTGCTTTACAATGAAGCCTCCAAGGAGAAAGTTAGCTCTTTCCTCCTTTTTACTGCATTGACTAAGCAAGCCTTCCTACCTGAGGAACATACCCTCATGTCATCTCTTCTAGACAAAAGCTCCTGGGGAGCAGAAATCCTGCCTAATCAGTCTCTGTAGCTCTCACATTCCATGGTACCTTCTTAAAAAATATAGTGAATGAAAGGGAAAGACAGGCATTTTGCCTCCATCCTTAAGTTACTATGTGCATGATCGGAAGGCACTAGTAAAAGGAGCCACTAGTTAACCATTTACAATACATTATTGGAGAAAGAACATTATAAATGATTTTGACCTCATCCCTTTATGGTACAGCCTTCAGAACTATGGAACTACAGATACAGCCGTAGGAAAAGACCCACGGAACGTAATCATTTATAGACACAGGGTATTATAATGCTACCGTGAAAATGGCCTATTTAAATGGCCATTCCCAGGGTAACATTATATACCTGAACAAGTATGGTTAACATGGTAACATATAACACCTGAAAACCAGGTGTTAAATCATTGTCACATCCATAACTTCACTAATTTTCAAAATATGAACTATTTGACATGCCAAATAAAAATAGCTAGAAGAAATATTCTAATATGTAATAAATATTACAATTTTACATTTAAGTTATTTAAAGTACATATGAATGCCATTAAACATGGAATAATGGTTGTAATGATTCTTACATAGCACTTACTGTATGTCAAGCACTGTTCTATATGGTTTACGAATATTAATTTGTCGAATCCTCACAACAACCTTATTGTAATCATCATTTTATAACTGAGAAAACTGAAACGCAAAGATGTTACATAACATGCTCAAGATCACACCTTGTAAGAGTCAGATATAGAGTTTAAGGCCATGCACTCTGGTTTCAGAGTCTATGCTCTTACTCATTACTGTAACACAGCAACGATTACTAAAGTTGACTTATTACAAGGCCTGCTACGCATTACTCTTCCTTATCTATTCCAATTGCCTAGTTTAGTTATTCTAAGGTGAAAAATACCAAGCCAAAAAAATTGTGGCTATTTAGTATTAAAGTTGTAGGACATCTAATTAGTAAATTTAATTTAAATGCTTTATATAGAGAAATTTATATGCTTTATCTGAGAAAAGTAAAATTGATACCTTTAATTATGAAATGTTTCAAATACTCAAACAGTATCAAAGCAATATGTTCTCTATTTCCATTACTTATGATGTAACAGACGTTAACATATAGATATTTGTACTTTGGGATTCCATCTTTAACAAAACTAAGAGAAATATGAAACTGCAAATCACAGATGAGGAGAGAAAATGCCTCTGGTTATAGGGCTAAAAAAGAAAAAAAGTCAGCAGAGAGCACTTTCCAAAGAAATGAAGCCCCCCTGGGTCATGAAACTGACAATCCCTGTTAGCAACATGAGAAAAGAGTGGGAGGGCTTCTGGAGGGTCATTCCTTGTACTTGGTAATGAGTCAGACAACAATGAAAAGGTAGATGAGGAATTAGGGAAGAAATCATCCAGGCAAGCCATGTTTGCAGGAAGCAGTATCTGGTGAGGAGGAATATAGGAGAGAGGGCTTTGGGCATCTCTGTAAATCCCAGTGGTCAAGAGAGAAATGAAGGCTCCCTCACCCCTAAGTCCCTAAGATCCCTGTGCCATAAGGAGGCCCCCTCCTCCATAGTGCCCTCCTGCACACAATGGGTCCAAAAAGGCCTTCCTCATTCAAAGATGAGTCATTAAACATAAACTAGTGTAGGATCTACATATTAAGATAAAAACAGAATAAGAGCAGAAAAAAATGGCATAGAGTATGAGGAAAATGTTGGCATGGAATAGAAGAAAAATTTAACTAAATATATCATTCTGCATTTGAAACAAAAAGTGAATAAAGTACACCGTATAAAGCAAGAGCTTAAGGCAGTGATGTAAGATCTTAAGGAATATCTGGTAGGGCAACAAAAGAAAATAAAAGGTGAGCTGATACGGCCCAGAATAAGATAATAAAACCATAACAAAAAGCACCAAATCGAATGTAACAAATTCATTAACATATTAATTTGTTCATACAACAACAGTTATTGAGAATCTCCCATGTGCCAGGCTCTGGAGATATGGCAGTGACCCAAAGAGTTGAAAGTCCCTGCCCTCATGGAGTTTGTATAGTAGTAGGGGGAGACAGACAATAAACAAATACACATACACGTGAATATAGTTTGTCATATGGTGATAAGAGCTATGGAGACTAAAAAACCATGAAGGGGATTTGGGAGTCCTGGATGTTGGGATGTACATAATCTTGTATAGAGTGGTCAGTGAAGGCCTTCCTGGGAGGATGATTTTAGAGCAAAAACTGGAAGGAGGTGCAGGATAAGGCATGCAGACATCAGGTTGAAGAGCTTACCTGGTAGAGGCAACAGCAAATGCAAAATCTCTGCAACAGAAGCCTGCTTGATACATTTGAGGAACTCCATGGGGCTAGTGTGGCCGAAGAGGAGAGAATAAGGGGAGGTGTAAGAGATGAAATCAGGGATCTAGCATGAGTCTAGATTGTGTGGGGCCTTGTGAGCCAACACAGGACTTTAGTCTTAATTCTGGGTGTAATGGGAAGCCATTTAAAGGTATTGAGCAGAGGACAGACATTATCTGCCCTATGGTTTAATAGGATCAGTTTGGCTGCTATACTGAGAACATGTTATGATGCGGGAAAGGGAAGGGCAGAAACAGAACAATCAGGCTATTGCAACAATTTGGTGAGACATTAGGATAGCTTGGATTCTGGTGTTAGCAGTGGAGGTGATGAGAGGTGGTAAGATTCTGATGTATTTAAGGGTAGATTCAAAGGAGTTACTCTCTGACGGGTAAGAAAGGTGCGAAAGAGAAGCGTCACCAATGACTACAGGGTTTTTCCCGAGTGGTTGAAAGGCTGTATTAACAGTTGCTGTAAACTATGATCAAAGTTGCTGTAAACTATGATCGAAGAGACGAGGGAAGGTCAGAGGTTGAGCTTTACAATGTCAATTCTGAGACTCCTGTTAGGCATCCAAGTGAAGATGCTGAGTAGAGAGTTGAATCTAGGAGACTGGACTTTGTAGTGATGAGTAATTAGGTATTTTAAATGATGCATATTGACTTTAAGGTCACTGACTCTTTATTCTACCTCCTTTGTTCTTCATTAATTTATAGGGAAATGCATTTGAAACCTAATTTACTATCGGCACAAGGCTCTTTATATATTTGATACAACCAAATTCCCACTTGTAGGTGTATTTGCTCACCGTGGAATACTCCTCTGGCTACCACACGCTAGCCAAGCATCTTAATGGAAAGTATTCAACATTCACAGACTGCACTCAGTTTACCAGATCAGTCCTCACACAAAATTCATCCGCTGACCCCACTTCCCATCCAGAGAATTCAGTTCTGCAGGTTTCCTGTATTTACCTTTTCCTCTTATACATATGCATAATGCTTACAAATAAAAAGAAGTAAAGAACAGTTTCATTCTTTAGTCGTGAACCATAGAACTAAATCACATTGTAAAAGCATTTATTGCCTCTTGAAAGTGGCAGGAGTTCTGCTGCCAGACTTTAGTTTTTATATTTCTGAGTTTCCAACATGCTTTTGGGTGGTTCTGTCTCATAATAACACATATTAATAATTCCATCTCAAGTCAAGTCTCAGAAATGTTGCCAACTGCTTTCTTTGTTTCTTACACTTTAATTTTAGTTGTACTTTAATAAATAATTGACAGACAATTATTTTCTTAAGAAAATATGAGTGCTGGTATATCCTCTAATTTGCCATAACTATTTGGTTCAAAGCAGAAGTTTCCCCAAAACATGAAGGAAGAAGTAGATCGTATCTCATAAACGTGCAAGTATTAAACAGATACTTTGAGTGGCAACCGAGGAGCCTAAGATCAAAAGGTTCCTTCCAAAGATAAATGTCACCCTGGAGCCAGCTGTAGAGTTCTAAGTGGAATGCAGGAGGTGGATTTATTTTCGTCAGAGTATCTGGGTTAGAAGAAAATTTTGGCTTTGAAAATTTCTAGTTCATTTTTCATCTGCTTTGGAAAACAAAGAATTTTTATCCGGTACTGATTATCGATAACGTTTTATGGCATATTAGGGCTAAAATATTCTATATTCTTCATTTCATCGATGTGAAAGGCAAGCCACAGATAAGTTAAATTATTTATATAAAAGAGAAAAATTTTTTCAAACAGAAATATATCTCCTCCTAATAGTCAATGAATTCATCCCCTACCTCATTTTGGCTTTTGAAACTCTTTGGAGTCTACAGGATAATTTCTTTAAAAAGGGAATTTAAAAACATGTTTGAAGATAAAGCTATGATTTCTCTTCTCTTCCAGATTTGCTAACATTCCAAAGGAATGATCTCAGCACTGTTTATTGTTAAAAAGGATGTCTTGTTGTTGACATTTTTTCTTTGTTGAGACAGTCATTTTCTGAACCAAAATAGAATAAAATTGGATATCTACATTGCATATACTTATGTACAAGTAACATTTGGAGTCCTTTTGAAAAGGCTGTTTTTAAATGTTTCGCAAGGAGTCGACATGGTCACGAAGGAAGGTCAGTAATCAAACGGTGTCTTCACGGAGACAACTAAAGAATGCAGAAATCAGTGTAGGGTAAGGGGAAAGGAACAGATACAAAAAATTGTTGAGATAAGAAAAATTACTATATATTCTCTGTGGTAAAGTAGGAAAATATATCTCGGTTGCAACATGGAGCAGAGCACAACTTCTCAGCCCTAGAAAAATATTAGAATCATCTAGGGAGCTTTTAACATACCAGTGCTTGGACCCCACCCAGCTCAAATAAATCAAAACGGGGGTGAGAGTCAGACGCTGGTATTTTTTAAAGTTTCACAGGTGATTCTGATGTGCCGCCAGGGCTGAGAGCCACCAGAGTAGGGCAATAAAAGGAACACAAAAATGTGAGGGTTTGGAATAAAAGAAGAGCAACTCATTCCTCAGATGGAAGGATACAAGTGGGCCTGTCTTAATTTTGAAAGAACGTCTAAATTCCTTTCTTGATTTTATAGGCTCTATTATTTTTCTCTACCGAACAGTGAAACCAGAAGGTTTCCAGCATCTGAGGCTCTATTGGACTACAAGGAGACATTTAATTCTTTACCATTTTGAGAGGTCCGCCCCAAAGCAACCGTCTCTTTTGTGTACAATAACATGGTTCTTCCCAGTTTCTTGGTATTTCCCCTTTAATATCCTTAGTATAGATATTGGAGTTTTACACAAGAAGCAACCATTATCTTCCTCTGGTGTTTAGTCCAGAATTGCATAAATCATTTTTGCAGATATCACCTTCAGCTTTGCCCCCAAAAATTCATTCATTCATCCATTTATTCATCAAATATTAAAAAGTGCTCACTATACATCAAGCATTATTCTAGGTGCTAGGGCTATAACAGTGAAGAAAGCAGGTAAAAATCACTAGTTATAGTACTTACATTCTATTTATTCTTTTGTTATTTGGTTGACATATGTAAAGCTTTTAAATAGGTTTCTACATTTTTGTAGAGACCTTGAGAAAAATCCCTCAGTAATTGCTTCTGAATAGGTGATGCTTTTTTTCTTCTTTTTTTAATCAGAAAACTCTGAGTTTTCTTCCTTGGATGACAAAGACAGAGTTCCTTTGATGAAGTCTGGGCAAGGGTTACCCTCAGGTCTCCTCTCATTTATCCAGAATAAATGAGTCTGCAGGTAAAACTGACTTGTGTAATTTCAAGCACCGAGGCAAATCTTTTAGGGGGAATGAATTTCCAGTAAGGGATTTTCTTAGAAATGACATCACATTCAATTATACTGTAGCTTTACTGCATGCACTGAGCAAGAAAATGTTGAATGACTGAAAGACTTTTTTTGTTTTTAAATTTCTAAAACTGTTGCAGTTAAATGTGAACTGGCATCTTTTAAAGAAGAATCATGTTGTGTTTCAGCTACAGGAGGGGGGAAGCTTTGAAGTAGAAATGGGGAAAACTAAAGACCTGAGATTCAGGGTTTTTAAATCTTCCATGGGGATAGGAAAGCTAGTTTGCTTCACTGAAATAGTCACTTCCATTATGCAAAGGGCAAGTCATGCACTGGGACCACCTCGTTGTAAAGGCAAGTAGAACTGAGCAACTGGACACTATCAGTCAAGGCAGCAAGGATGGACTAGAAAGGAGGAAACCAAGAAGGTCATTGCTCCTGCTGCATCATGGTTAGCTTTTTATGATGCCTGTTAGAAGTCTTGGTGACCTGGGACTTGTATTAGAGAAAAAGTAAACTTGAAAACACAAATTCTGTGCAGGGAATGTGGTAGCACTGTGGAATGAGTGGGGAGCAGAGCTCAGGGTAATACAGTGAGGTGCAAATTGTGAAAAGTTTGAAGAGATAAAAGAGAGCAGAACAAGATAATTACATTGTAAGCAATGCCTCTGGATGGTAGACTCTCTGAATTCACGAGCTTGTTTTATTTACTTTTGGTTCTCAGCATAGTGCATGGAGCAAGGATGCTCAGTTAACATTTGCAGAATTAAAGCCAATGAAAAGAGGTGCAGCTGCAGCAAAAGTAGCAGGAACTGAAGCAAGCTGAACTCTTAAGATGGCAGATACCTGCAGCTTGATATTTGGGCACTAGAGTGAATGGCAGGCCCCTGCCACATCTAGGAGAAGGAGGGAGGGAGAGAGAGAGAGATGGATAAAAATGTGTAAAAAAGGTAACAAAAAGATAGTGGAGTTGCACCATATTGCATTTAAATCATGAGAATTCACCTGTATATATTCAGCTAAAAAAAGAAAAAGTATGGAAATTTGAGTGTTCCCTTAGTCTCAAAGAGCAAAAGCCTTGAAGTGAGCTTGAGATGGGATGCATGAATCTCTCTTCAGCTCTCTCTTTCTGTCTCAGAAACTGCCTCTCTCAGTGGGACCATTTTGCCAAGCTGAGAGTGATGGTACAATTTAAAGACAAAGTTTTATTATTTTTTTTAAGTACAATGTGCTTTTCCCTTCATCTTGTGATATCAAAGATTGGGGGAAAAAGTGTTAGATCTGTCAAGAGGATGGTAGAATGGTTTCCAACATGGTACCATCCAAATTATATTTGAAGGTAATTTTGAATATGTACACTTTGTCTTACTTGCTAACCTAAACTCCCCATCTATGATACAGCTTACCTGTGGTTAAGAGATAAGACACTGACTTCATCTTCATGGTTAGAGTTCTCCTACCAAAATGTTACCTTCTATGAGCTCCCAGAGAGCCTTGAATACATCATTGTCATCTTTGTCTGTCTTTCAAAAAAGATTCTGGACTTCTTGGGTTGGGGGCCATATCTTATTCTTCCTGTCCTTTTCCAAGTGCTTAGAGCAGTGCTGGACACACAACAGGTACTTAACCTATGTTTGTTAAATGAATTAGTAAATAATAAATGATTGACTGAAATGAGGGTGATGACTATCATGAACTTCTTTAAGTCAAATTTTATGTTTAATTTACCCATGGTGTGATTGATTTTTCCTAAACTAAGTCTTTGTTCCTAAGATTTCCAATAAATGACTCTGTGGTGTATTATTATAGTAGAATTAATGATCTGAAATCCATGGAAGCATTTAGTCAAAAAATGCTGGTTTGCAGTCACTAGACTGATAAGCAAAATCCTAGAAGAATAGCTATGCAAATGCTTCAACAATAGGGACTCTCATATTAATGGTGCCTAAATAGCAGCAAGTTATTTAAAAGATGCCTAAATTGACTTAACTTGCCAATTACCTACAGTTTAGAAATTTGGGGATGCTATATAAAAGCTAGAACTGCAATAGGAGAGCCTATCAGCGGCTTCAAAATTGCATTTTCACCTGCCTCTGTAGAGTGTGTGCCTCTTATTTAGGAGGAAATTATTCTGAATACTGTTTAGAAGCTATCTATCATCAGCACTAACCTTTCCTCTCCTCTCCTTTCTCCCAATGACCTCATTCACTTCTCTACTAAGAATTTACCTGCTATGATTTTAAAAGTTATGGATCTAGTCCTGTCTGTTCTCAATACAGATGAGCAAGAGTCATCGTTCCTCAGCTGTGAGACACCGACAAGGCAGTGGGTCCACCTTTGTGGTTTCTTTTTGTTCATGAGGGTTTACTCTCTGCACTCTGGGACTGCTAGGAATCGGGGTCAGCCTCTTCTCCAGAGGATTGCAAGTTGCAGAGCCATATCTCACTACAGAGCATCTTGTAGTGGGGAGGAGAGGAAGCAGTGGACAGAAAACGCATGGAACCAGTGTTGGAGGACAGTGCAAAGCGCTCGAGGCTGAAGTCTCAAGCAGTCACCATCCCTTCCTCATATTGCCATCAACCCGCCACCAGGCAAGTCCATTCAGCTCTCTGGATCTCATTATGACCTCTGAAAAAATGAGAGATTTGGACTATATAATTCTAAAAAGTTGTTTCAGCTCTAAAATGCTATGACTTTATTTTTTTTGTTGACAGCAAGAAAACCCCCGGAAAACAGACACACTAGAAACACGTATTTGTCTTGAAGACATTATTTGTGATTTTCCATAGTGTCCTACAGGTACGTAAAGGAACAGAAGATCTGGAAAGAGGGGGCCTAGCTTCCCAAACAAAGGCCTTTCAATTTGCCCTAAATGGCTTCTATTTAATATACTCTGTATCCCTCCATAGAGGCAAAGTTGCAGGGAGGAGGCTCAAACAATGTAATGCAATTTTGAGAACCAACTACGCTGTTGTTTCCTAAAGGCTCTTTTGGAATCACGCACCTTACCTGAAAACTGAAATTACTGTTATCAAGAAAAATTGCAGCTTTTTTATCCTGTGTCAAATATTTAAGCAAAAACAGTTGTTTACTCAGGCAGCAGCCGAATTCCCTATAAAATGGCATTACTAATTATGGCAATTTAGGAAACATGCTTTATTTATTTATTTTTAGCTCAGCGGTAATTGAAGATAAACTGGTATGGAAAATGTGACAGAAGGGACCAAAACAAACCACTAGTGGGAAAGGAAAAAAAAAAAAGAAAAAAAGAAAAAAACAATGTAGCCCTACATTTACCGAAGGTCTTTCTGTTTTAGAAACGGTATTTTCAAAACTATGTTAATAAAAGTTCCTTTTAAAAGAGATTTATTTTTAATGGACTTTGAACTAGGTCTAATGAAATATCAGGGAACACAAAAACTAACATCTTCATTACATCCCTAAAATTAGTTTCAATTTATCCTATGAGCATAGCCAAACACTCTTACCATCTTTCTCTACAAAATGAGAATATGGAATTGATGTACCTCATAAGGTTGATATAAAAAGACAATTACATGCTAGTAACAGTTAATGAGAAGAAATGCTAACAAATAAAATCATTTATAAATAAGAACAAAGACAAATTCCCCAGAAGGTGGAGTTCCATTCAGTAATAAATTCCTTGATGTTTATTTGAGTAAAGTCAATTTGCTGGCCACTAACTTCAACCATTCACAATAACGTAGGGCCAGTTGGGTGGGTTTTCCAATAGGACACTAAGCCCTAGGCCTCTTAACTGATGGCTGATGTGTTCTCGCTGTTGTTACCTTGGCCGTGTCTTTGCTACAACAACTCAAAAACTCAAGGAAAATCACAGATATTTTAAAATAGGCTGTTTGGTCACATTTGAATTAAAAGTTTGATGAACTAACTTAATAGAGTTAATATATTTATTTCATTGTAAAACCAAAAGTACAGAGTGAAGTTTCCCTCCCCCATCTGTGCAATTCCTGGTTCTACCTCATCCCCAGGGACCTCCTGAAGCTTATCGGTTTTTAACTGAATTCAGACAAACTGGCTTGTATCCTTAGAAAACTCCCTTTATTTCTCTTTTCTAATGTGTCTCATCAATATGTTGTTTGCTGATGAATGCAGAGAGAAGAGGTAGCACAGAAGTAGAAAATACCTTGTCCTGTTGGAAAGAGAGAAAAGAACATATTTTCTTATTTTTATAACTAAAGAAAAGAACAGATCCGTATAAATATATTGTCTTCCCCTTGCAATCACACAGTTGGAAATAACTGGCTTAACAGGGAAACAGGAAATTACAAAATATTGGCAGTAAAGTCAATTACTATAATTGATTTTATTGTATGTCTGTTCGATTATTATAATGTTTACAATCAATTCTAATTAGAAGGGTATAATGAAGTCAACTTTAGCTGTTGCAAAAACTGTACAGTATGAGACCCCAAAATAAGAAAAGCTGTAGTCATTTCTACTCTACCATCTGAACAATGCACATTGGCAATTCTATTAGCCTTGATAAGGAATAGGTTTTTATTTGTTTTGAAGCAGTAGAGTCTAACAGATTTGGGCTAAGCATGGTTTTAGGGTTATGGAATATTGTTGTGCATATATAATAATAATATGGATGATTGAAGAGTCTGTAAAAAGTGTTTCTAGTACATTTATTTTCAAGCAGGCGATAGGGCAGTCTACCAGTTCAATGTGGGGAATATTCAAACTGGATGTACCTTCGGAATGATTCTGGGGAATCCGTACCAGTTGGGGACTGTCTGGTTTGTAGGTAAAAACGTATCTTTAAGTGAACGAGGGGAATAGGGTTCTTCTCTATGGTGGAGCTACCTGCTGGGACTTTCATTCTCAGGAATCATTTCAGAGAAATCCTGACATTTATGAAACGTCTTCACAACTTATGAAATTAAATGAAAAACCTGTCGCTTACCTGCTTCTGCCTCAGGGATGAGTTTGTATGTGCTTCCCCCACCATCCTTGGAATTCTGCCTTGGAATGTTAATTTCAAGTCATTCTTCACAAAAATATATTAAATATATTTAATTTTATTTATTTATGCTTCTAGGATCTTTTAGCCAACTTTTATTGACAATGCTTTTTCCTTGCTTTTCCATGCTATGTTCCTAATACTTTATATTATTTAATATTTTTATCTTATTTACTTCATTTTTCTTTGCTTCTCTAATTTTTATTTTACCTTCCCATTATATTTATTTTTGCCTATTGTTTATTTTGCATTTTGTTTTGGTTTATATCACTGTCTTACCATTTTATATGTCCAGTAGGCTTTCTTAGCTAGTTGTACCTATTTAATTTCAATAGTTCTTTGATAATTAAGCAGAAAATAAAAGTAGAGACTTCTTTTCTGTCTTTCCATATTGGGCACAGTACTGACAATCAATCTAAAATTATTGCTCTACCTAATTGCTCATTATGTTCAGGCTTACAATTAATCAGACTAGATCAGTAGGTAAGTATAGGCTTTTTAATTCATGCCTCAAAAATAACTATTTGAGGTAAACTCTTGGAGTTTAAAACTCAAATTGGGATTTTTCATTAAATAATCATGTTTTCATTACACTGTTATTTTTCTTGGTATCTTTATTCAAGCCAAAAAATAAATTCCGGTTCTGAAAATGTTCAAACATATAGAGTCATGTGAGTAATTTGAGCCTTTAATCTATTTCACTTAAAACAAATCATGTCCATGGAACTTCAAGCTAGCATGATAAAGTTGGTGGCCGGGGAATGGGGCATTGTTGTCCCTTTATGTCAGCTTTCTTTCTCGGTGAAAAGAACAAGATTTCTCATTCACTAATTTTAACATGAAAACTCCAGGGAAGACTCCAGCTTGGGTCACTTGCCCATTCTTAAACAAATTTTTATGGCTGGTTTTCTGGGTCTAGATAACAGGGACAACTCTAATCAAATCACATGGAACACATCCTCAGAAGATACATGGGTACTGTTAGCAGAGGAAGGAAAGGGGTTGCTAGACAGGCAAAAATAGCACGTACTTGCTATGCACTGTGATACTTGGCTAAAAGTTAGAGGCAAAATTCTCCTAGGCTGACCTTAAGACTCTGAACATTTAAGTCATTCGTGTCCATTGAAATATAAGATAGATTTCCAGTGGCTTAAGATGAAACTCAGGGAGAGCTCTTATATTTTAATCAAGCACAATACAACACAGAAAACTGATGGTACCCCTGGGTTAGTGAGAACAAGATAGATGTTTCACTCCACGAAAGAATGTAATTTCCATCTCTCAGAGCTCCGCTGAATGAAAACAAAAAGAAAAAGAATGAGTTTAAATATATAAATCACCTGATATCAGGCTTTCTCTTGATTCATTGGCAAAGGAGCCTGATTTTCAAGCAGATGGAGGGCTAAATATAAGAAGGAAAGTATCAGAACAGAAACAAAACTGAAGAAAGGAAGGCATGAAAGACAATTCATAGGATTCAAGCTGCTTACGTAACAAAAGCAATGACCACCTAAATAATATTTACCTGACTAATGATTGGTCCATATTTTAGACAGCATGTTAATCAACATATTCTTTCATATATATATATGTGCATACATACATGTGTAATGTAATTTAAAATAATGAAAGAATGGAAGACAAAATAATACTAGGAAGGCAAGATCAAATTAGTATGTAATCTTATAAAACTTTATGCAATGGCACAGAGTACCATAAATTTGACTCACAACCTACTGGAAGCCTAGAAGAAAAGAGAAATAGAAACTTTATACAACTTCTAATGTCCAGTTGTTCAGAAGAGGCACAGACATGTACCACACTGCCACAAGAATGAATCACCTTATCATCAGAAAGAGCCTTTGTGATACAATAATCAGTGCTGTCAGTGACAGCAACCTTAAAGTAAGCATTTCATGTGATAGCAAAGTGGCTGCCTGAGCCCAGTACTCACTCCATCCCAGACAGGTTGACAGCATCACGTCAAAACTTAAATCCATATAAATAATTGGATGATGGTGCAGAATCCTGTTGTATGCTGCTGGGCTGTGCATAGCTGAACAACGAAGAAATGTACCTGTGGTCTATCCAACAATCAGATAGAATGCAGGCACAGACCTAAGTGCAATAATGCCACTCAAGTTATGTCTTCTTGATGAAAGAAATTTTTCTTCTTGGGGTAACTTAGATTGACTTTTTTACACAAGATCATCCAAAAGAAGCAACCACATGACACATAATCTACTCTCTCTGTCTTGACCACAAAATTACATTTTTTTTTAGCGAGAAAATAGCACACACTGACTTTTAACATCTGAGTTCTTCTAAACACCATAATTTAAAGAAAACAAAGATTAAAATAAACACTAGCTCCAAATCAGGGATGAGAGTCAAAGTATTTAACAACCAGTCTGGCACGGGCATGATTGAATCAGTACAGATGTGGATGCTGCCTCTTATACTGGGCAGGATTCTGGGTGTCAGGGCCTTCACCCTTCAGTTAGTAGGTAGTGGAGAGGGGCCAGTGTGACGAGGAAGGTGAGGGAGAACTGCGGGGGACCCAGCGCATCAGCTATCTACAGTGAAGTCTGAGTCTGTCCTACTTGGAGTTTGTTGAGCTTCTTCAATGTGCAGATTAAATTTTGTTTATCAAATTTGTGGAGAGTTTGATCATTATTCATTCAAATATTTTTTTTTTTTAAATTTCAGGATATTGTGAGGGTACAAACATTTTGGTTACATTTCATATCATTGCCTCTCCCTAGCAGGGATTAGAGGCATGCCCTTCCCCCATATTCTTTCTGTCTCTTTCTCTCTCCTCTTCTGGGACTCCCATTATGTATATGTTGGTATGCATGATATTGTCGCACAGTAGTTTATTCTGTTTTTTCTTCTTCATTCTTTTTCTTTCTGTGTGCTTATTCTGAAGAATGTGAATTAATCTATGGTCACTTTTTCTAATTCTTTTTTCCCCTTGCTCCAATGTGCTGTTGAACCTCTCTAGCAAATTTTTCATTTCAGCTATTATATATTTCAACTACAGAATTTCCATTTGGTTCCTTTTTATAATTTCTATCTCTTTACTGATATTCTGCATTTGATAAGATATAATTCTCATACTTTCCTTTAGTTCTTTTTTATTTTTATTTTTATTTTTTTTGAGATAAAGTCTTGCTCTGTTGCCCAGGCTAGAATGAAGTGACATCATCAAAATTGATTGCAACTTCAAACTCCTGGGCTCAAGAAATTTTCCTGCCTCCGCCTCCCAAGTAGCTAGGATTATTGGTGCACACCACCACAACTGGCTAATTTTTAATTTTTGGTAGTGACAGGGTCTCACACTATTGCTCAGGCTGCTCTCAAACTCCTATTCTCAAGCAATCCTCCCACCTCAGCCTCCCAAAGTGTTAAGATTACAGGCATGAGCCCTGCACCTGGCCACTTTCCTTTTGTTCTTTATACATAATTTTCTTTAGTTCTTTGAAAATATTTAAAATAGATGATATAAAGTCTTTATTAAATCCAATATCTTGTTTTTTCAGGGACAGATTCTATTTACTGCACTTTTCTTATCTTATGAATGGACAATGCTTTCTTGTTTTTTTGCCTTTGCTTTAGGTTTTTCTTGAAAATTACACATCTTAAATAATATAACGTGGCAACTCTGGATATCAGTTTCTCTTCCCTTGACAGGTGTTTGTTATTGTTGTTATCTTATTTCTTTAGGGACTTTTCCAAAGCAATTCTGTAAAATCTATTCTTTGTCATATGTAGCTCTTGAAGTCTCTACTGGGTCGGCATATTAGTCAGCTAATTATTAGAGAGAGATCTCCTTAAATACCTGGAATCAGTAAGTCTCCCAGGCTTTGGGAAGAGTCTCTGTGAGCATGTTTGAGTATGCTTTCAACAATCAGACAGTTGAGAATTCTGCCTTAGCTTTCACATTCTGCTTGTGCAGTACCTCAAAGTCAGCCACAGTGAGTTAAGGCATTCTAGGTTCCCAGGAATATGTCAGAGCTTTTAAAAGCCCAATATGATCAGCTTATTGTGCTTTTACTTTTAAGCTTTTTAGTTAATCTTTTGTTTTCTTCAACTTTTGTCCACCATATCAGGCAGCAGCAATGTTAAACAATTGCCACTGATTGTTTTCAACAAATGGCTTAGGGAAAAGGCTGTTCATACTAGGAGAGCTTGAAGTCAGGTCAAATAAAGACAAGACCTGTGAGAGGGCTCTTAAATGAAATGACTAGATAGGTCAAACAATGACAATTATCTGGAAATTGGGCTTTCAAGGAGCTCCAACTCCATTCTGCTCCCTCCACTGGCTGCCAAGTTGCTGATTTGCACTGTGATTTCAAGTTGTCAAGGTTACCACTCAGTTGTGGAGGAGATGATGGTAGCAGGGAAATTTAAAATTCAATAAAACTCATTGATCTTACCAGTATTTCTTTTTGGGGGGAGGGCAGTGAATGCTTCCAGGGTTCTTTTAAGCCTTTGGTTAATTTTCAGAGTTCTGAAAATGTTCATTCTAACAATGTTTACCAGTGATATTATGGCTTTTATAAACGATTTCAAAGCTCTTTACTCCACCATTCCTAGTAATAACATCCCAAAAAGTTTATTTTAAAAAATATTTTAGTACTTGGTATGGCCATTTAGTATTTTACAGCTGGATATCAGCCTCACTTCTAAGCACACTTGGTATGATTTACTGATTGTGAACTACCAATACTAGCATTAGTTTTTCTCTATACCTAAAGAAGAGACTAATAACTTTCTTTTAGCTCTGGTGTTGTCTGGAAAGAGGGAGATTTTTAACTGATGTTTGGCTTGATGCTATGTATATGAAAGATGTTAATTATTTCCCTAACTCCTCTAAGTTAGTGTGTAAGGTCCATCAATTTTTATTTTCTTTTTGCTGAGACTATGCTTGACCCACTAGTGAGAGCATGATGCAGAGCCTCTGTTGCTATCTCTCCACCACAAAAATACCTGACTTTATAATATAGAGGTCCTATCCCAGATTTATTACTAAATCACTTGCTCAAAACCGTTTTCAAATGATCTTTCCATATTAAAAAAAGACTCATTCTTTAAAGAGGCCAGTCTTTGTTTGTACAACAAATTTTATAAAATTCTTCAAACTGAGAAGAATGGTATCAAACATAAATATGAATATTTTGTCTTGCAACTTCATCAGTTTTTAAGCAGAAAAGGAAGAAAGTAAGAGAGCTTGCAGTGAAGATGCAACAACTAATTAAATCAGTGCCTCTCAACTCTGGCTATGTGTTAGAATATCCTGGAGAGTTTTAAAAATATCCATGCCCAGTCTCCTCCCTGGAACAATTATATCAGAATCTTCGGGAATAGGAACCAGGCTTTTGCATTTGTTGAGAGCTTCCCAAGTGATTCTAAAGGGCAGTCAGGAATGAAAGCCACTAGCAGAAGGCACACGTTGAAGCACAATGGCACCCCATGTGTCCTCACAAAAATAGCTGGGAAATCTCAGCACTGGAAGATCTTCTGCCCTTGCAGATGCCTGGAGTAAGTGGAGGAAGGGGTACCTTACAGCAGATGGCCAGAAAAACTACAAGTTTGCAGGCAGAACTGGAAACAAAACCATGCTCTGAAAATCTTTGCATAATATGTATGATCATTAAAGCACTGGGTTAAAGTCCTGGATTCTATTAAACAACTAACACTTATTAAAAGCCTATTTGTTCCAGAATCTGTTGTGTACTAACTAGCTCTATAATCTTGGATAAATTATATGTAATCTTTAGGCATTGAATTCTTTCCCTAGCCCATGGCAGAGTTTTTAACTTAATCTATTTTGCAAAGCTCTTCTTCAGAATATCTATTCCTTTTTTCTGTGATCATGTTCTTTCTATGTTTGAAGAATTTAAATATAATTTTGTTTACAAAAAGGCGATGCTAAAAAGTGGTAGGGTTTTTTTTTTTAATGCCCTTAGTTAGCAAAATAAAAATTTGGAAGTCTTTTATTGGTGCACCCAATGGGAAAAAATAGTTTTAGAGGTCTGTAAAATCTGAAAGTCTGGTAATCACTCATATGGAAAATAATTAATGTCTATATTTGATGACTAGCTTGAGGAACACTGATTCAAATTATCCCAACAACAGTGTTTATAAAATATTGTGGTTTTGAAATGTGAAATGTCAAATGCCTTTATTTTTCTTATTATGGCTGATAGTATAGGTCTGCTTAGAATCTTTCTTGACATTTTTAACTAGAATTTTTATTTTATTTTACTTTATTTTTTATCAAAATTAGCACTAGAGTTTACTAAAAGAAATAATAGTCTTAGTTAGAACTGCTAATTGTAAATTTAATTTATTTCCTAAAGGTTTTTGCCTCTTAGAGCTAAGCTAAAAAAAGAAAAAACAAACAAACAAACAAACAAATATTCTCTTTGGAGAACTCTGGCTTCTCAGCTGGAAACCTATATTGGTGAGCTGTTAACTTTTTTCCTTTATCATTAGCAATCACTTGGAAACATTACAACAATTTTGGTAATTGAAGCAGAAGACTCCAGCCGTGTCAGTGGAGTTCCTTTATGAGGGAATCATCAAAGTGTTTAAAGAATAGGCCCCCACCTGGATGTGGGAACAATTGATTCTGGTTTTTATTTTTATTTGATCATATTCTTTTCTCTAAGTAAGACTATTTTAGATCAAGCTCTCAGAGACCACAGAAGATACGATGTTTCCAAGGCTAATATTGATAGTTAATTCCTAATTTCTTTCTACTCTGTTTGCCTGCCTTGTCTATATAAGCAAAGCAAAGAATCAAACATTGCCCAGTGAATGTGATACACATAAACCGAAACTGGACAATCAAACCCCAAACTTCACAGCGCAATCATGCAGTCATCAGAACAGAGTTAACGAGATAAAAAAACATTTTTCTCTATAACTAGAGCAATGCCTGGCTCAGAGTAGGGCCTCAATCAATATGATTGAAAAAAATGCATGAGTAGCAGTCAGATAATGAGATAGCTATCCAATGCATTTTTGCTTTTTGTTGCTTTGTAACAGCTTTAAGAACACATCTCTAGTCCAGTATTTTCTCCTACATGCCTCAAGAATGTTCTACTTCTATGCCAGATGAACCAGTTATCAAAACATTTCTATGGTATTTTCTCTGTTTACTTAGAGGAAAGAATTGAGGAGATAAAGGTAGAAAAAGGAGCCACTGATTCTTACCAAAAAAATTGAAGTTATGGCTGAGTCCATACAAATGCGCAAAGAGTCCAGTCTATCAAAGATGACAGTGTTAAAAAGAATCAAAATCATATTGCAGGTCTTCTGATTTCTAATACAGAGAAAATGTTTGGATATTAAAGTCTGCCCCTCAGCTTGTACATAATTACATTATTTTGTCATTTGAGCAGCTAGATGAGCAGATCAAATTATGTGCTTTGAGGGTCAATGTGTTCAGAATCAGTGAGATTTATTTCCAGGCACTTGGATTTTGGGTTCAGATACACTTGATTTTAAAGTCTTGTTTCTAACTACAAGACTTTAAAGCAAACTTCAAGTCTGCTGTAAGGATTAGTTGAGTTAATACATAAGGTCCCTGTCTCATCAAGGTCACTCAAAGTTTATTTTCCACTTTTTCTCATTAACGTAATCTTGATAATGAATATTTCCTTGTATTAATAAAGTGATGACTGACTGAAAGAAAAAGCAACAATAACTGTGGGGTCATAAATGGAGCACTTTCTGTGCTTAAAATGGCAAAATGTGAAATTCAGGTGGGTTTCCTCTCTGTGTCTTGTAAGTTCGGCCTCATTGGATTTAGGGACCATTCTAATTTAGTATGATCTCATCATGATCCTTACCTTAATTATATCTGCAAAGACCCTATTTCCAAGTAAGGTCCCATTCTAAGGCTCCAGGTAGACATGAATTTGGGAGCATTCTTCAATCCACTATAATTTTGTAGGATGCTCTCTTTGAGTTATTGTGTCATAGCCAACTTGACTTTTTAAACATACCCATTTCAGTCACTTTCTTAGGGCTTTTCATTTCCCTGTTTCCTCCTCCTCAAGCATCTTTCTCCCCGAATTTTGCACAGTTGGCTCGTTCTTAACATTCAGCTTAAATATCATCTCTTCAGAGATACCATCCTTGCTCTTAGCTATTTAATTAACACCCAAGAGTCACTATTAAATAAATAACTACTCACAAGTCATTTGCTCTCCCATTACCTTGCTTTATTTTCTTTGTTGCCGTTATGACTTTCTCAAATTATCTTTTTGATTTTTTATTACTTTTTTCTTGCTTATTTTTAATCTTGCACCATTTTGTTCCAATAGAATATAAAATCCAAGAGAACAGCAACTATCAAATTTTTTTATTATTGTTTCTATACTTATCTCAGTAATAAGGACATAGTAGCACTCAACAAATATTCACTGAAGGAATGAATGACCAAGAAGGAGAAAAAGTATAAATTAGGGGTCAATTGACCTGGATTCCATTCCTGACTTTGCCCCTAACTAGCTATGTGACCTTGGACATTACATATAATCTATCTAGTTATAAATATCTCCATTTATTAAGTGAGGAGGCTCATTGTTGAGTAGCTTTTGGGTTATAAGATTCTGTTTCTAGAACTTCCATAGGGGTTTGACTACATTTTTGTCAAAGAGACAAAATTTGCAAATAAAAACATATATTATACTTATCGATAAAGCCTTGTACTGTGGCTAAATTAGTGCATTAATTAGAGAGTTCTATGTTTCAATACAATTGGGAAAACAATCTTTGTCCCTTAAAATTGGTTCTTTGTGAAAGTGGTCATCATTCCTATTTTTCTATTTTGTCAATTGGTTCCTGAGCATGTTTTAGATAGTTTTGATCTTATTAATAACCTGAGTCAGAAACTCCACTGGGCTGAAAGTCGGTTGTTGCTTTGCCCAACGAAATCATGCTAGAGAGGAAATTTCTGAGGGTGCAATAAGATTACTAACACTCTCATGAATTTAAAACAAGGCAAGATTTGGATTATTCTCTCAATTTACTTAATTTAACAGCAATTCAGGTTAAAAAAAATAACTTCTCTAAGCATACTCTCCAGACATTTTTTTCTTGAGAACTATGCAATGAAGCCTGCCTGAGAACAGATTCTGATTATGCTTTCCAGAGAAGAATAGAAGATATTTTCTGCTCTAAGTTGACCTCTTCCTGGAACAAAACATCAGTAACAATACTGCCCCAAAGGCAGGGGAGCATCAGCTTTGAATGACTATTTCAAAGTCTGCCACTGTGCTCATTATCTGACTAACAAAACTAATTTTGTTGCAGCTTTTGAGAGGAGATAATGTAGGGCCCTGAACACATAATAGCTGATCCTAAATCCAAATGTGTTTTATATTTAGAGCAGCTGCTACCCTCTTGGCTATCTCTGAGACGAATGAATTTAGCAAATCTATTTCTTTATATAACATATTGAAATTTTCATCTCAATAATAACAATTTATAAACATGTCGTTTCAGATCCTTGGTCAAAGAGAACACAATTATTAAAGTTACATACAAATAACATGACTTGCACCAAACCATTCACCATCCTTCATCTAGTCTCCACTTGACCCGTGGTGGTTTGCTGGACATTAGCCAACGTACAGGGGTGGTTTGTAACTATGCAACCAAGCCTTTTCTCTGTGAATTGACTCAGATGTGATATTTCCAATTGTTCTCAACAACCAAATAGCTGCATCTACTCCTTGAACATGATGATTAGAAACTAAAGACACAGTTGTATAACACCTAATGATTCCAAAAAGTCACAGTCTGTAGCAGTAGTATGGTGATTCTTAAAGCTCTTTATTCTGAAAAGAAACATTTCTTGTCTGGGTCACTGATTTAATGATCAGAAGTATTCTTCATGAAATGAGAATTGTGAGACAGGAGGAACATACAATTCCATCCATATGCTGAATGAGTTAGTTGAAAGAAAACATCGTACCATGGAGGGGGTAAAAAAAATTAAAGGCATCTGAGTCATAAAGCTGTAAATCTATCCACACCACTACCCCTCACCTCCATCCTCCTTTTTCCTTTTTTCCTTCTTTTTTTTCTGCCCACCTTCCTTTTTCCCTTTCTCCTCCTCCTTTTTCTATGTAGGTAAGTATTTTTTCCTGCCCTTTGGTATTACTTAGGATATATTCATAGAGGTAAAATCACTAGGTCAAAGAGAAAACATCAACTTTTTGAAATTTCTAGTAATTAACTTTATGAGCTTGGTAGGTGGCATCTCTAACTTATCACCAATGGAACCTGTACATAGGAGCCAGGAATCCTTTTTCTATAAAGTCTGCATAAATAAAAAAGCAATCATTGAGAACTGTTTGGTATCAAAGATAGTCAGAGAATTGTGGCAATGCAAACAGTCCTGGAGGAATTTTGATTCCAAGAAGTTTTCAATCAAAATATAAGAATAGTATATAGAAAAAAATGTAGTAAAAATACAATGTTGACCCTAATCTCTCAGTCTTACAACTCTGAAGATACAGAGATGCTTGTCTGCTTAATGTAGAAAAGTTCTGGTTGGCTTTTTAATTATGCATATTGTTAAAATACAATATTGAGCATCGACAAGTGGGAAATCTGAGTCAGAATCATTAATTCTGCCCAGCATTACCTCTGTACCCCAGCAAAGGAGAGCACTGTGGTCTGGACTTATCAACTCTGCCCCACTTCTTCTCTGGAGCCTCTCTAACATGAAGAAATAAATGAAGTTCCAAAACCCTGCACTAGTATACTTTACCTCCCCTTTTTTCTCTCTTCCAAGCCTTTATTGCAAAAACATTTAATATTACTCTTCCATAAATGTTACCTTTTTTCTATCTTCCCAACCTCTACTTCCCTATTTGTCTAATAATTATGAATATGAAGACAGTACATAACCAGGTACTACCACATGTAGTAAAATATCACATTTACTGTAGATATTTAGAAAACAGGAAAAAAATCAATGGAGGTTGGAGTCTTCTTGGAAAGCTTAAATAAAAGTATACCTGTCTAGAGTCTGACACAGAGACAACTCTTAATAGCAATTAAACTATTAAAAATAATGAGAATAAGGGTGAACTTTACTAAAGGAAAGTAGTATAGGAGCTTTGCAAATTTAGCAACCCGAGCCTTCTACCTTCATTCACACGAAGAATGAAGAGCCACAGTTATATAGTTAAAACTGAGTTGATTAATTTAAATTCACTTAAAATTCATGCAAAATTTGATTTATGGGGTAATATGAATGCAAAATCTAATAAGCAATTTAGTCAAAATGTTGAAAGAGGTTAGTGTAACACAGAGATATAATCTCAATTTCTCAAAAGTCAAAGTTCTTATTTTAATTTTTTATTTGGTGAATAAAATGCTGAACAAACTTTTGGAATTCTAGCAGTATGGCAATTTGAAATATGCTTACAGACTATATATGATTTTCAGCTAAGCCTTTGACAGTTTAAAACAGATTTTTAAATTACTTTGCCTTTATTTTGGTGAGAATTTTATTACCAGTTTCATAAGAATATTTGCTTTAACAACAACTTGAGGTTGAATTTTTTCTTCATTTTTAACATTTTTTGTCAATTTCTTGGGAGTTTAATTTATATATAATAAAATTTACCACTTGCAACTATATAGGTTTTTATGTGATTTTATTTATTTATTTTCTTTTTTTTAAATTTCGGAATATTATGGGGGTTTATATTTTTGACAAATGTATACAGTTGTGTAACCACCACCATGATCACGATATAAAACACATCTATCATGAAATAAGTTTCCCTTATTGGTTAAGGGAAAGTTCCCTTGTTAGTTTCCCATTGCTCTTTTTAGTCAATCTTCTCCATTCCTACCAACCTCCCTGGTAAGTACTAATTCACTGTCTACCACTACAGTTTTTCCCTTTCTAGAATTTTACCTAAGTAAAATCATAAGGAATAGAATCTTTTGTGATTAGATTCTTTCACTGGGCATTGTGCTTTTGATGTTTGTTCATGTTGTTATGTATATCAGTAGTTCATTCCTTCTCATTGCTGAGTAGTATGAAAATATAAAAAAACAAGACTAAAGAAATACATGAAAACACCATTCTTTCTGATGATAGTAAGCATTTTGGAGCAGCTATATGAAGGAGTCTAAAAGAGTTAATTTATAGATCTACTTGCAACTAAATCATTGACAGAGAGATGAGCTCATTGTTACAGCAAGGAAATAACCAAAAGATTAATCAGGCCTAAACAAACTCATCTTAACTTCTATTGCTCCTCCAGCATAGAAATGTCTGTTTTTGACACCGAATTATTTGAAAAAGTCTCTGGTGCTTCCAATATGTTTATGTTTTACTTCTAAAGTAGTTAAACAGCTTTTACAAATTCTTTCGTTGAACTGAATGAAAATGCTCTTCCTGGGAATAATAGCATAAACTCATTCAACTTTTTCATTGTTTATCCTGCTGTTTATGTTAATAAGTAGAGACATCTGTGCTTATCTATAATGTATTTTTCTTTATAGTGTAAGTGTTTTTACTGCTAATGGCTTAGCCTGCAGTGAAGGCATATGCTTGGACTTCATAGAGAATGAAATTATTAGTCAAGCAGCACAAGCATCATTAAAATAAAAACTTAAAATAAAAAATTCTTACAATGAGAAGAATATAGAAAAGCTTAAAGTGTCTGGCATCCTTTTAGTCTCTACTCTTTAAACTTAGATGCCAAGGCTGCGATCCTACAAATCTTGTCCCATATTTATAGAGGATAAGGAGGAAGTAAATATTTAGTTTTGCTTCATATTATTCAGGCTATTATAAAATCCAGTCTCACTCATTTAAAAAACATATGTACTACTAAAAAGCCAGTGAATAAATTAAAAAATGGAATAACATATTCAAATATACCACAAAAAGGTAGCAACAGAGAAAGAAAAAAAACAAAGAGAAAAACACAAAACATATAATAAAATGATAGATCCAATTCAAAACATATCAATTATTATATTAAATATTAATGGTCTAAACACTCAAAAGCAGAGATAGTATAGTTATTTAAAAAAATTAAAATATCTCATTATGCTATCTACAAGAGATGCACTTTAAATGTAAAGATAGGACCAGGCGCAGAGGCTCACACCTGTAATCCTAGCACTCTGGGAGGCTGAGGTGGGAGAATCACTTGAGCTCAGAAGTTCAAGACCATCCTGAGCAAAAGCGAGACCCCCACCTCTACTAAAAATAGAAAACAATTAGCTGGGGAACTAAAAAGAGAAAAAAATAGCTGGATGTGGTGGTGTGCGCCTATAGTCCCAGCTACTGGGGAGGCTGCAGCAGGAGGATTGCTTGAACCCAGGAGTTTGATGTTGCTGTGAGCTAGGCTGACGCCATGGCACTCTAGCCTGAGTAACAGAGTGAGAAACTGTCTCAAAAAATATATATAAATAAATATAAAGATACACATAGCATGAGAATAAATTGTTAGAAAAACAATATGCCATACAAATATCAATCACAAGAAGGCTTGAATGGCTATATTAAAATCAGCACAAAATAAGTTTCAAGACAAAGAGTATTACCAGAGATAAATTGAGACATTTCATAAAAACAAAGATGGCAGTTTATCAGGAAGACAACAATCATGAACATGTATGCACCAAATAAGAGAGTTTCAAAATACATGAAGCAAAAAGTTGCAAAATTAAATAGAGAAGCAGACAATTCTATAATTATAATTGGAGAGTTTAATGTTATTGACCTTTAACAGTTGAAACAACTAGGCACAAATTTAGTGAAGACATAGATGATTTTAACAATACTACTAATCAGCTTGATCTAATTGATATTTGTAGAGCACTTCACTTTGTAACTATAGAATACAGTAAGCCACTTAATGTTGTTGATAGGTTCTTTGAAACTGACTTTAAGCAAAATGATATACAACAGCTCCTTGAATAGTATTTTGTTCAATGTCATTTAGTTATAATGCTGTTGAGAAAAAAATTGGTTTCATTCTCTCTCTCTCTGTGTATATATTTGTGTGTGTATACGTATGTGGGTGTGTATATACGTATATGTGTATATATATGTAAATACATATATATATCACCAAATTTTTGGAAATTAAATAATGCCCTTATAAATGACAAATGGTTTTAAATGAAAGTATAGATTAAATCAGAAGGTATTACAAATAGAATTATAGTAAAAATACCTTGTAACAAAATGTGTGAAATCAGCTAAAGCAATGAATAGAGGAAATTTACAGCATTAATGCTTATATTGGAAAAAAAGAAATTTCTCAATTTTATGAGCTAAGGTTCAACTTCAAAATGATAGAAAAAAGATAAAAGTATGCACAAATGTAAAAGGAAAAGAAAGAATAAGGAAAAAAATCAATCAAATATAAAACATACAAATAGTGAAAACTCATTCTTTGGAAAAAGAACACCAAAGTTTCTAAACCTCTAGAGACTGATTATGAAAAAAATACAGAGACAGAACAAAATCACTATAATCATTAGTGAGATAGAAATTATCACTATAGACCCTATAAACATTAGAAGTATAATAAGAGAACAAAACAAGACAATTATTCCAGAAAATTTGACAAGCTAGATTAAATGGTGAAATTTCTTTTAAAAATACAATTTAACACAATTGACACAAGACAAAATGGAAAATCTCAATTTCCCTAAATCTATTGAAGGAATTGCACCTGTTATAAAAATTTCAATGAAGAAATTTCGAGGCTGGACAATTTCATTGATAAGTTATATCAAAAATTTGAAAAAGAGAACACCAAGCATATCCAAACATTTTTAGAAAATTCAGGAAGAAGGACCTTCTTTGGTCATGAGACCAGCAAAATCTTAGTACCAAAAACTGTGTGTGTGTGTGTGTGTGTGCGCGCATGTGTACATTTTTAATGTAAACACATGAATGCTTAAAATATATTAGCAAATAAAATATAACAATTTAGTTTAAAAGGTAAATTATCATAATCAAGCAGAGTTTATTTCTAAAAGGCAGAGCTGGCTTGACATTCAAAAGTCAATTGATGTAATTCACCATAGTAACAGAATAAAAGAGAAAAAAGTCATATGATCATTTTGATAGATGCCCCTAACTCCCCCAAATTCTGATATAATTAAATACCTCTTAGTAATAAAAACTCTCAGCAACTAATGATTAAAAGGAAACTTTTTCAATCTGATAAAGACATTTACTAACAATCTGTAGCTCACATCTGAATTAATAATAAGATATTGAATGCTTTCCCCCTAAAATAAGGAGCAGACAAGGATTCCCACTCTCACTGGTCATATTCAACTTTACACTAAAATTTGAGACTATTACAATAAGGCAAGAAAAAGAAAAGAAAGGCATATAGATTCAAAAGAAAGAAGTAAAACTGTCTAACGTAGCAGATAACATGATTATGATCATGTACACAGAAAAACTTTGTTAAAATCTAATTCTGTGGTCCACAACCCCCAGACTGTGGACTGGTACTGGTCTGTGGCTTGTTAGGAACTGGGTCACACAGCAGAGGTGAGAGGTGGGTGAGTGAGGAAAGCTTCATCTGTATTTACAGCCGCTCCCCATTGCTCACCATGCCCGACCCCCTCCACTGGCCCATGGAAAAACTGTCTTCCATGAAACCAGTCTCTGGTACCAAAAAAGTTGGGGACCACTGAATTGAAGTAATAAATACATTTATCAAGGACATGAAATACAAAATTATGATACAAAAGTCAATTGTATTTTTATATACTAGCAAGAAACAAATTAAAATTTAAAAAACAATTCTATTTGAAACAATACCAAAAATACCTTAAAATGTTTAGGATAAATTAATAAAAACTTGAAGACTTGTACACTGAAACTATAGAATACTCATGGACTAAACTCAAGGAGACCTACAGAACTGGGGAGATATATTCATGAATTTAATAGTAAGGTTACAGTTTTTCTCAAATTTATCTGGAGATTCAGAAAAATCCCAAACAAAATGCCAGTTCTTTTAAGAGATTGATAAGCAGTTACTAAAATTTACATGGAAATAAAAAATTCAGATTAGACAAACCAATTTTTAAAAAAGAACAAAGCTCCTCAAGTTCATTAGTCATCAAACAATGTAAATTAAAATCATAATGAGATACCACTTACAAATTCATTAAAATTGGTAAGATTAAAAAGACAGAAAATACCAAAGTGAGGATGTGGGGCAACTGGAACTTTCATGTACTGCTGATGAGAATGTAAAATGGTACAATCATTTTGGAAAATGTGAAATTATGAACATTTAATTGTGGCATTAAATGTACATAAAGATTAAACAGACACGTACAAGAAAAACCATTCATTACACTCCTAAGTATTTACTCAACAGTAAAACTAATGTATTTTCACATAAAAATTTGGGAATGATTGTTGATAGTAGTATTATTCCTATAGCCCCCAAAAGGAAACAACTTAAATGTCCATCAAAGTCTCAAACGATGAACAAACTGTGAACATTAATCAGCAGTAAAAAGGAAAGGAAGTGAAAGCAGCCAAATCCAAAAGTATACACAGCGTGTGATTCCACTTAAATAATGTTCTTGAAAATTCAAACTAATTTATAGTGACTGACAAAAAGCAGATCAAGGATTGCCTGGAGATGGGCTGGAGTAGGAAGGGATGGCTACAAGTTGCCATGAGGAATGTAGTCTGATAGATACATATCTTGACGGTGATGATGATGGTGATTTTATGGGTACATATATGCATCAAAACTCATCTGATTGTACAATTTAAGCAGATGCAGTTTATCATATGAAAATTATACCTCAATAAAGTTGAATTTAAAGTGTCAAGATGGCTGGCTGAATACATAGTGAAACCACCTCATGGTTAAAAAAAAAAAAGCAATATTCAAAAGCAAGAAAGGGTGTCTTTGTATATTAGAAATGGAGAGGTCTTAACAAAAAACAAACAACACTATAAGAGGATCAAATGGGAACCCATAAAGATAATCAAAGGACAGGGACAATGGTTCAAAGCCAGAGGGAGACCTGTACTGGCTGGATGGCAGTCATGCAGCATCAGGACAAGGTTCGCAACCTGTTTGTGGATGGAACCACTCTCTCTAGGCTGGGGCCAGTCTAAGTGTGATCTTATAAAATCAAGGGGAGGGGGCCAGCCCCAGTTACCTGGGAATAGCCATACCCAGCTCCTCATGTTTGCAGCAAGATGCAAGACTCCGTTCTACCACAAGGGGCAGAAGCAGCACTACCCATGCACCACTGGAACTCAAGCCTGTGCTATAGGTGCAGGTGTAGAGCCCAGAATTGCGCCACCAGAAATAAGCTAGAGTCCCAAACATGGATACCCAGCACATTTCTGATTTGGACCTGTGTTCTGACCTATTTTTGTCAGGGAGCTCTCCTAACTCTGACCATACATAGGTAAGTGAGGCCATAAACCATAATGTAACAGTCGACAGTAAAATACTCAACAAACTGGAGAAATATAGCCAAAGAAATAAAGATTAAAAAGCTTTCAATAAAGAACTTTTTAAAAATATTTTTAAAACATCACAGAAAATTAAAGAAAAAAGTCCATGAAAGATGACCGTATATTTTTAGTCATCCGCATAGATCAAAATTACCAGCTACAAATGTGGAAGAGATTTCTAAAATGGTAATAACTTTTTTTAAAACAAAGTACAGAATGAAAGTATTCAAGACTATCCCCTGGGTATGCTCAGTGTGTGTGTGCGCATGTACCATTTGGGTAAGTAATGGTAATAAAGTAGATCCCACAAAAAAGAGAAAGAAATTACTCCAAAGGTAGAAGAAACAGAAAAATAATAATGTGTTTTAAAAAAAAATTAAGAAAGAATTTGCTAGGAAAGAAGAAGCAGCTGGATCCTGATACCCTGAGCTCAGAATTGAGTAATTTTCTCTACCGAACATTCCTCTTTAAGGTACATTATTCTTTAGTCTAATGGTCTTTATGACCATCTACGTAACAATGATTCCCCTATTTATACATACATAAATTCCCGCGTACATTTATATTCATGCTTATATATAAACATATTCCCGTATTTATATCTGACTTTTCCTCTGAATGTCATTAGATCTGTCAACTTGAAAGGTAAATTTGAATGTCTTAGAGACGTCCCACACTTGACATGTTCAAAACTGAGTACTTACGTCCTCTGACCACCAACTGGCTCCCTGACTGTTCTTGCTTTCCTCATCTTAGTATGACACCACCACTTACAAATGTTTTGAGCCCTGAATGTAGACGTCCTCCTTGATTCCTCTTTGTATTTCACCACGACCACTGCGTTACTGCACCTGTAAGTGATTGGAACCTTATCTGCAAAATATTTCCACTTTTTCCCACCTCCGTTGCTGTGTCCTGGATTCAACTCTTAACAGTAGTGTCCTCATTGTTCTCCTAGCTTCTACTCTTGCATTTCTTAAAATGCTCAACACAGCAGGTAGAGAGATCCTTTAAAAATACTTATCAAGTCTCTCTGAGGCTTTCCATCATCCAAGATCTTACCATTTCATTTAGAATCAAATTCAAACTCTTCACCATGGCCTATGATGTTCTACTTGTTATTACCCCTTCCCTATTCTCCAGCCTTGTCTCACACTTGTCTCTCCTTCCTCATGCTGCTTAAGGCCCAAGAGCATTTTTCCAGCTCCTTGAGCACAGAAAGCTCTTTCTCTTTGCCCATGCTGTGTGCTCAGGCAGGAAGGCTCTTTATTCTCCCTTCACATTGTGGGTTTCTGCCAATTCTTCCAAGCTCAGATGAATTTTCACCCCACGAGACCTCTTTTCTGATGCTTTTTAAAGGACTACTCCCTTGTTATTCTCTGCCTCAGACACTAACGTCTTTCTACATAGCATTTATAATTTTAATTATTTTTAATGTGTGTTCTTGGCCTTTGCTCCATCTCCTCCCGTTTGGCTGCAAGCCAAAAGTAAAGACGGGGGCTGCATCCGTGTACAAGACGTGGAGTAGGCAACTAGCACATGCTGGTTGAGTAATAATTCTGGTTATTTAGATATGCTGCCACTGAGAAAGAGCTTACAGAATTAATAATGTTTGTATTAATGTTAATTGTTGCATATCATCAGTAAGAAGCTATATGTGCTTATTATAAAACAAAATTATTTTAATAAACTTAGGATGACAAAGTTTTCTCTGAAACATTTTTATGGAACAAAAGATTCTCCAATGGAAAAACAGTGTTGAGAGGTGGATGGACATCCCAGGATACTTAGTGAACATTCCCTATGAAAAAGTAATTCATCTTCAGTGTAGGAAGGGCCTGATTAGCTCTATAAAGACATAAAACTATACAAGTGAAGCCATTAGGTTGAATTAAAGACACTGAAGCAGTATTGTAAAATGGCCTTGTTTTATGTGTATGAACAGCAATTTGGGGCTATGTGAGGTCACTGGTAGAATAGCTTTTTCTGCTGTCTCTTTTGGGATTTTGGGTAGAATGGGGTGATGGGGGTGGGTGTTATATTACTACCATTGAAAGCATCTCCAAACTCTGAAGCAATACATTTGAAAAGCCCCCTTTTTTTTTCTCTTGGCAGCTCCCAAGTTAGAGAGTGTGGGTGGCAGTTAATTTCCCATTTTCACTTGGTGCCAAATTCCTCTGGGTTTGATTTGATCAAAATAGCAGGTAACTTTAGTTGAGTGATAAGAAGTTTAGTTGGGGGAAAAAAGAGAGAAGGAAAGGATAGAGGAGGTACCATCAACCTGGTGTTTTGGGTTTTTTTGTTGTCCCTGTTTTGCTGGCAAATGTGGACATTGCAATCTATTTATCAGACTAAATGTTTTATTTTTGGCTTTGTTAGTATTGGTTGTGGCTATGTAAGATTCAGCTTTAACACCTGGGATCTTGTGAGAAACTATTAGTTCTGATTTACTTCTTCATAGCATAAGTTCAAGGGTGATAGGTCAGAAGGACAGTCAGACATCTTATGTACTGACATTGATAAAAGTGTCACTTAGGGGCAATTCGTTGCCCAGGAGATGCCATCATAGGAGGCAGAAAGAACAAACCACATGCAGCCAATTGATTGCAGTAATGGCCTTTACAACCCTGCTTTTTGGTAGCACCTTTCTACCATGACTCAGGTGACTTGCTCTGACCAAAGAGATAGTAGAAAATGCGACACAAAGAGAGACTGGAAAAACGCCCACACATTGGAGCCTGCCTCCTTGCTGCTCTTGAATCCTGCCACCATACGAACATGCCAGACTAGCTTCCTGGAGGTGGACAGGCCATGTGGAAGACATTCAAGGTGACCCACCTAACAACCAGCCAGCCTCCAGCCTAACCAGAAGCTGACAGCCGACTGCAGATACATTCCTGACCTAGATTGGGAGAACTACAGAGCTGAGTACAACCCAAATTTCTGATCTGCAGAACTGTGTACAATGGTAACTAGATGGCTTGGCCACTGAGTTTTGGAGTGGTTCACTATGGAGCAAACACTAGCTGATCTGATATATTAAAGTAAAAATAATAGATCCATTCTAAGGAGGGGGGAAGAAATCAAGATCCACCAGATATTTTTATCTGCTATTGCAAATCACCAAATTAGTAGTTATCCTTTGAGTTGGAAACCGGATTTGTCTTTAGGAACATTTCAAGTGCTTGGGTACTATTGTATACACTTCTACAGAAGAGCTCACTAAACACCTCTTTACTAACTATGTCTGATGCAAAGGAGCTGGGCTAGTTTCAAGCTTTTTATTAAAGTGCTTTTGTCCTTTTGAAGTTTAGTGGAAGACTATAGACCACGAGGCTCTTTCCATTGCGGTCTGATTCTTGTGTGGCCTATTTTCCATAACAGTACTGGAAAGACTCCCTAGGAGACTTCATTACAGATTACAGAGATGGCCTCTACCGAGAAAAGGATATGTTGAATTATAGCTTACAATTTGCTGCAAAATTTCTCAACGACCATCAATTTATTTATTTATTTTTTTAATGCAAGGATCCAGGTGTGAGATTATAAAGATGACTGGGGGTCAAAAAGAAAGCTTTGCTGCCTCTTGGAAATTGCAAGTCCCTTGCACTTGCAATTTTTAACAACACAGCAGAACAAGGGCTGCTGGGAGAAAATGACAGCAGACAGACCAGCCCGGTGCCCAATAAAAAGGAATCCTGTGAAGAAAAATAATAGTATTCCAGAGGAACTACTTTGGGTGAGCCACAAATAGTATTAATAACTCAGTATTTCCGTGGAATAAAATAAAAAGCTTTAGAAGAGTTTTTAATTCAGCAAAGGGAGCCACACCCATAGGAGCTGTTGCAGACAAGAGACACGGTGCATAGTACATTGTGCACAGTGCATAGAAGGTAATGCATGACAGGTAATCTTGAATAGCCCAAAAATAGCGTAGGAGGGATCAAGACAGCAGAAGGTGCTATAACCTCTGCCACGCAAAGCACAGGACCAAATGTATGTGGCCTCAGAAGCCTTTCCAGCCACATCTGCAGACACAGACTGGATAAAAGTCAAATGTGTTAGGAATTCCATTAATTATTCAACCAGGCAACTGTCTGGACAGTGACTAATACCATACAGGAAATTGTACAACTATCTTATACTCAACCTTTCTACAGAATTCTTCTCTTGCATATTTTATGTTCAGAAGCTTCAATTTCAGAAATACCAAAATGACCCAAATCATCTCTGTCCTTCTTGCAGGGCTTAAAAACTGTTAGGATTCGCTGGGTTCATAGTACTTTCCTAGGCACTGTTCTAAGGCTCAGGTGTGAAGGGAACAAAATATGTTAAAGGGTGACGTTTCCCTCACTATTCCCAAAGCTGAGCATTTACCTTTTAGTCCCCCTTACTCTTTGGGTGAGTTTTGTTTTGCCAAACAATTTCTCTGTTTTTTGTCTTGTTTTGTTTTTACTGTTGCCTGGATTTTGGGGTCTGTGTTTTTTTTGTTTGTTTGTTTGTTCTTGATAATGCAGAATAGAGAGAATGAACAGGAGCAGATAGGAACCAGCCGTGCCTATGTTAGTTTGTTGAATCAGACCTAAAGCTCTCTCTCTCCTCTCTCTCTTCCCTGCCCCTCAAGAATGTGGAAAATTGATGAAGCAGAGAAAACAGAACTTTAAAAATCCAGAAACATTTCATTTTCTAATATATATTGAAGGTTGGGGAGAAGGATGAAAGATGGGAAAGTTGTGGGTAGTCTAAAAAATTGGAGAGAACGTGGGGGATCTTTGCCATAGAGAAAGGAGGCAAAGCAGCTGTGAGTGTGAGAGACTTGCTTGGCAGGGGGTCAGGAATTGTGGGGGGAGCAAAAAAAGACTCTGAAAGATGTTGCTGTGCTTTATGAACGGAATATCCCTTAATTTTCTTTGAGAGATACAAAGACACTTGGAATGGCTTTTTATTTATGTCAGGTCGTGCTTCTTTAAAAATGATTGTACGCAGTGACTGAGATACCTGGTATAACCAGGGCACTTGTTGAGAGGCAACAAATAGGAAATGGCATTAATTTTTTTCCAATGACTGTTTTTAATCCCTTTCTGCCGACTCTCCTTTACTACACTGATGACATCTTAGGCTGGTTCCACGGATTTACTCTCACTTTCGGTTATTAAAGCTGGACCAGTTTTAGTCATGCTTAAAATTCAATCCTGTTTCTACATTAGGGTTCTTTCTCCCTCTCCATTTGGTATTTAGCTCCTCAAGAACAGGAGGATTAATTTTAGGAGGAAAAAAGTATACCAGTTAGATGCCATCAGGAAGCAGATACCGTAACTCAAAATAGTATAATTAAAGGAAAGTTTGTTAAAAAAAGGTATTTACAAAGATGGGTGTAGGAAAATCAAAAGGGATAATGCAGTAACATAGGGCTTAGTGGCAGCCAAACTCTTACAACTCCTGTAGAAAAAAGGATCAAGTATGGTAACTGGGGCCTGAAGTCAACCCCTTTAAGAATTGCAATGGCCTGGGTCAAAGGACACAGCCATTTCCTCTTATATTATAAGAAGGGAGCCCTAACCTTACTTTTCCATCTCTTTCCAATCTCTTTGCAGGGTGCCCAATTGCTGAAACCCAACTGGAGTCAGGCATCACAAAATGTATTGATATAGTTCATGCAACTGAATTTCTGGGATCAGAATACAAAGAAAAAATGGGTGAAGAATGCATCTGACGAGGCAAAAGGGAGCTATATCTTTATCCCATCAATATCTGCTCTTCTCTTTCGTCTAATTCATGTCTCTGGTACAAGAAAAACAAAAGGTTCTACCAACTATCATAACAGGTAGAAGTTATTTCCATCAAGTTATAACCCCAGCTGAAACCTCAATGTTAGTTATTGCTGGTGTTCTTTACATAAGAAATCATGGGGAAAAGAGCATAAAGGAAACAGTCAAGTAACAAATAGGTGTTATGGTTCATGCCTCCCTACCTGGTCATGAGGCCTATGATGGTAATCATTGTGTCTGTCAACTTCTACCACCCATTCCTTACTTCCTTTGCCTTTTGCCAGCACCTCAGTTAGTAGGTGATTCATTCATTTCTGCAGATCTGAGTGTTTGGTTGTCTTTTTAAATTGGATTTCTGAGATTTTTAATTGACCAGACTATTGGGCAAAGGAGTAATATGAGTAGGTTTTGGGTTCTAAATATAGCCTCACTTCCATTATGTAGCAGCTGTAGCAGCTAATTTCTTCCAGCAAGTGGGATCAACACCCCAACCACTGACTCCCTACTCTGTTTGTTGGTTCACTTTTATGGAGAGCCTAAAATAGCCAGGAGGTGCTCTCGGCTTCAATGTATCAGGAATATTAATATCAAGAAAACAAATTAATCTCAGGCAGATGGGATAATAATGACAATGAATTTGGCCCAATCAAGTCTTATATTCTGTCCCTATTGACATGACACCCGTAGAATTTACTTTCACACATGCTCCTCAGGTACTTGCCAACATGGATTGGTAATGTCTTCAAATTGTATTGATGTAAAGGTTTTCTCCTTCTAGAATGGGTCTTCTATCACTCGGTCTGGGATATGTGTTATTTTAGGTTTACAGGGAGTGAAAGCTATCAGGGTGTGTCCCAACAAGAATGGGCATCAGCTTGAGGGTCAACTATTAAAATATTATTTTTTCCAAAAGGAGGAAAGTTGGGAGGAGATTTCTCTACTGGCAAAGGAATTTCAGGAGAAGTTTGAGATTCAAATTTCTGAGTCACAACCTCTAGCCAAGATGGAGTAACAGAGAGATTAGAGTCACCCTCCAACTAAAAAAACTGGACAAAATTATGCAACAGTGGTTATCAAGACATCAGGAAACAACTTGGATTGCCACCTACAAACAAAATGAGTCCTACGACTGCCCAGCTTACTACCTAGAGAATGTTTCCAGACAGAGAATGTTTCTGGGGTCTTTAGTATAGAATACTAAAAAGACCCCAGAAAGAGCTTGGTGGTGTCCTAGAGATAAGAATCTAAGGGCATACAAGGACAAGTTGGCTAGAGTACAAAAAGCAGAACAGCAGAGATGAGAGAACTATATAGAGAAAGAACTCTGGAAATCTGCAGAGGCCTCCTTAAATTAAACTAATTCAGGTTAGTATTGATCAGCTTATGGAAGCAAGGAAACTACTCAAGGCTAAAAATGGAGCCACTCAAAAGATCAGAGAGAACAATGCCTAATACTCAGACAAGGATGGAACAGTACCTATTCCCACCAATGAAGAAATCTCATAATTCAAAGTAATTGAGTAGGGTTCTGAGCCCTGGCTCAGTAGTAGTAAAAGTTAGCTCTAGAATAAAAACTGCTCTGGTCCTGTCCAACAAAGCTTTAAAGCTAGACCTGCAAGAATCTATTTTCAAATAATATAACCCTGTCCTTTGCTCTTCATTTCTTTGTACAGATTTAGACCTACATCTGATAGTATTGTTTTTTTTAAAGGATATCCTTTAAAATTTCTTTTAGCATAGGTTCACTGGTAATAAATTCTTCCAGCTTTCGTACGTCTTAAGAAATCTTTATTTTAACCTTCGTTTTTGAAAGATATTTTCACTACATAAGGAATTCTAGACTGACAATTTTTTTTTTTGCTTTTGACACTTTAAGGATGTCTTCTAGTTTGCATTGTTTGTAATAAAAAGTCTGCTGCCATCCTTGTCTGTGTTTCTATACATGATGTCTCTCTTTTCTGGCTAACTTTTAATGTTATTTTCTTCAATTTTTTTTCTTTTTTTATGCTTGGGGTTTTCTGAGCTTCTTGGATCTGTGGGTGTATAGTTTGCATTAAGAATGGAAAGTTTTCAGCTATTATTTCTTCAAATATTTTTTCCTACCTCCTCCACTGAGGGTTTCAAAACCAAGTGTATTTGGATGATTGACATTGTGCCACAGCTCTCTAACGCTCTATTCATTTTTTTCAATCTTATTTTCTCTCTTGACTTTGAATAGCTTCTATAACAATATTTTTAAGTTCACTAATTTTTTCTTCTGTAATGCCTAACCTTTTGTTAATCATATTTGGTATAATTTTATCTCAGACATTTTTGTTTTCATCTTTAGAAATTTAATTTGGATCACTTAATATCCTCCATATTTTTTCTTGTTCACTACTTTCTGTAGGTTCTTAAGCATGTGGAATATTGATATAATTATTCCTTTAATATTCGATGTGCTAATTCTATTCTGTGTCATCTGGGGGAAGATTTCAATAGATTAGGTTTTCTTCTCATTGAATTTTTCATGAGTTATGACTACACATCTGTTAGAACAGCAAAAATTTTAAACAAATTGACCATTCCAAGATTTGGTGAGGATATGGAGCAACTGGAACTCTCATACGATGCTAGTGGGAGTGTAAAATGATATAACCACTATGAAAAATGGTTCAGCAATTTCTTAAAAAGTTAAACATACATCTACTATATAACCCTGCTATTCCACTCCTAGTTAACCAAAAGAAATAAGATCTATGTCCATATACCGACTTGTACACAAATGCTCGAAGCAGCTTTATTTGTACTGGGCAAAGACTGGAAACAGCTCAAATGCTCATTAGCAAGTGATGGCATAAACAAATTATGTGATAGCCACACAAGGATACTACTCAGCAATAAAAATGAACGTTACATGCAACAACATGTATAAATCTCAAAACAATTATGCTGAGTGTAAGAAGTCAGACTAATAAAAGTGACATATTGAGTCAATTTACATAAAACTCTGAAAAATGAAAACTGATCCATAGTAACAGAAATCAGATCAGTTCTGTGTTTTGCATGGACATAAGGCAGGAGAGGAAGTTGCAAACAGGAGTGATGACAGACTTTTGCAGATGGTGGCAATGTTAATTATCTCGATTGTATTGATGGTTTCATGCATGTATATATGTGTCAAAAATTTATCAAACTATACAATGTAAATATGTGGGGCTTATTTTATATCAATCATATCTCAGTAAAGATGTCTAGCAACACACAACAGATGAAACTTTTCTCTGCCTCATTCTTATCTGGTTAAACGTGTATGGTTCTCAATCCTTCCTCACCAATGATTTTACAATATTAAGAAAGACTTGGCAAGGTTGAGCATTCAATAGATGCAGCAAGGCTACACTCATTACAATCACACTTGACTTTGTCCTCAGCGGTATCTGCTCTCTGATGGTCAGAGATGAACTGTTTCAAAGCCACCATGGAGGAGTTCTGGTTCTCTTCATATGTTTTTAATTGCATGTTCTTGGTTTTTAACTTCTCCTTTTCAGCTTATACACACTAGGGGAGTAAATGGAAGACAAGTGACTCCATAATCTGTTGCCATAGAAGGTGAGGGCCATAGCCATTAATTCTTCCTCTATCTTCCCTCTACTTGGCATCTCATCTCATCTCATGTTATTAATACATTAACAATAATTTGAGTAATTAGGGAGCAAATCTGCAGTCAGCATTTTTGGGTACTGTAATAACGGTTTGGCCCAGCTACCTTCGGAGGTATATCCCCTTGATCCATGAAATTTCACATGTCCAGAGGAGCTATGTCACAAAAATCAGAATTCTATCTTTAAAGAATTTAATCAAAAATAAAAAGTGAAAAGTTGACATAATTATGAGATTTTTTTACTTTTTTACCCTGAATTAATCAATAGCAGCAATGGGATCAAATGGTTTTAGCATGAACATGTATAAACTACCTGGAAATTCTGCAGACTTTAGTTCTAGGAAAATAAGCTAAATGCCAGAACAAAAAGTAAGTGAAATAAACATTTAAGTCAGTGAAATGCATTAATAATTACATCTTAACCATCATTCTCATCTCACTTCTAACACAGAATGATTTTGGACAATATGGATCATGAGATGATTCAGGCAATGTCTTAGATGTAACTTCTACAGACAAGTCTGGGGCTCCTTTCAAGCCTTGTTACAACAAGGTCAACAGGAGGTGAATGTCAGGAGGAAGCTTATTGCTTTCCAGGGTAATGAAAACAGGAACTCAAATTCCAGATGTTTCTGGAAAGCTAGATAATAATCACAGATTTTGTGCTTCCAAAAGTGTTGCTCAGTCTCTGGTTTTGTGCTTTGTTTGTTAAAAAAAAAAAAAAATCCATGTATTCAAACATACAATTTTAGCAATTAGTCCAAAATCAAAAGGAAATTTTTCATTAGTATATGTTTTCCTTGAAGGCAAGAATAGGCTATCTTCTTCATGCTATGGGAATTCTCAAGGTGCTAAGAGTTTGACCAGGAATATAACAAGTTTTCAGTAAATAATGACAGTTGTAGCTATGCTGAGTAGAGAGATAGTTCTTAGATGTGCACCTGAGTATTCATGGGTCATCTGAGTGGCTGTGCTAAGTCCATGTGTCTCTATCATGTGTTCTTCTCTCTCGGTGCTCAGGTGGTTGTGGGGATCATTCATTTCAAATGACAAAGGAATTTCAGTTACCTTGAAGTCCTTAACATCGGCTTAGTTCATAATTGTGTTTGCAACCCAGTGAAGGCCTTATAGTGCTCACTTATGCTTCTATTTTTACTACATATCAAAACTTATTTAATTCATACACCTTTGTAGTTCCTACTGCCTGTTGCTTATCCTGGTAGTCAAGGCTTTGCACTTGCTCATCCCAACAAGAATTTTCAGTTTGATCTTCTACTTCTTATCATAAATCCTCTAACCCCCTAGGTGGGCCACAGTGGAGGCAGCTTAAAATCTTGGCCTTTATAACCTACCAGAGCATTATTATCCATTTGATTTGAATTTAGCAACATGTTCATTGAATTCACTCCCTGATCGTTTCCTGACTTCTCTTAGGTTTGGGCTTCAGACTCTTCACTTCCTGTCCATCCATTAATGCTTTCTTTATCTTGGCACTTCTCAGACTACCTTAGAAAAGCCATTGTAACCTCTACAATGAGGACAATAATACCATCTGTCTCATACAGTTGTTTTGAGGAGTAAATGAGTCAATATATATATAAATCTTAGAAAGTTGCTTGCTAGAGAGTGCTATATAAATACTAGCTGTATATAAAAACTATAAAAATGATAAAGTAATACATACATATGTATGTTATATATACAGATATGTATATATGTGTATTTGTGTATCTGTCTAGGCATCACTTACTAACCCCTCTTGAATATTCTGGGGGTTTTTAAATTCTTTTTTCTCTTAGCATTTAAGTTTGGGAAGTTTCTACTGACATATCTTCAAGCTCACTGATTCTTTCCTCTGGCCATGTCTAATCTATTGATAAGCCCATCAAAGGCATTTTTCATTTCAGTTACAGTATTTTTGACTTCTAGCATTTCATTTTGATTCTTTCTTAGAGTTTCCATCTCTCTGGATGGCAACCATCTAATCACACTTGTTGTCTACTTTTTCTATTTGTGTCCTTGACATATTAATCATAGTTATCTCAGATTCCTTATCAGATATTTCTAAAATTTAGTAATATCTAAGTCTGGATCTGATGCCTCTTTTGTTTCTTCAGACTGAGTTTTTTGTTTTTTGTTTTTTTTGACCGTTAGCATGTCTTGCCACTCTTTACTGAAAGTTGGACATAATGTTTCAGGTACTAAGAAATGAGGTGAATAGTCCGTTAACACAAGGTTTTGTGTTAATCTGTCTAGAGTTGGGCTGCCTAAGTTTTGCTGTAGATGTAGGTATCCGATACTTCAAATTCCTTTAGTGCCCTTTTTTTGGTCTTCCTTGTTGTCTTTGGGCTTTCCTAAAAACTCCTCCTTAAATAGAGGTGGCATGTTGTTGCTCTTTCAGCTATAATCCACTGTTTTTACAGTGGAGTCCTGTTGATACCGTGTAAGCTGTGGAAGACAATAAGTGTTCTGTTCTGTAATCTTATTATTTAATTGCAATGTTTCAGTGGGCCAGTGTTTTTGCCTATCACCTTCAAAAGCTTTTCTTAGCTCCCCCTCTACCTCAGACAAGATAAGAAGGCTAGAAGCAGCTAGAGTTGGGTAATTGTCCTTTTCCCAGGTGTCGTGAGGCTCTGGTAATGTCTTTTCCCTATATAGTAGGCCTTGGTTAGAGAAAATACTCTGAGCATATTTCAGCATGGTTATTTTCCCCTTCCCCTGCCAGAATACAAGGGATCATTCTCAGCTTTTCACCATGAGAACCTGGTGGAGTTCCTGGAGGTAAAATCCATGAAAGTGAGGGAGAGTCCCTAAAACGTAGCCCCAGGAGTTTCTCATTTTCACACTAATGTCTCATTCTCAGCCTCCAACAATTTGGCAAAATGACCATTTAAGTTTTCCTACCAGTTTATGGCTCCTACAAGTTCTACCCTAGGTCCCCACATCTCAACTGTGATTCTCGGTATTCTCCTGTCTCTCCAATTTCCAGGATGGTAGTTTGCCTTGAAACCTCAATTCTCTGATGGGTCCAGGAAAAGGCATCTATTTACAGTTTGTTCAACTTTTTTCTGTTTGTGAGGACAGGAGTGATGACTTCCAAGCTATTTATGTCACAGCTTGGTAAGTGCAAACCCCACCTCAACAGATCTTTGAAGGTTCATCCCTCCCCTCGACTGCAATTTAGTGTTTGGGTATTTTGTGATCCCTCTTCCATGGTAATATCATAATCAGTTTAACTCAAGTTTGTGTTTTTGTTTAGAATTCAGTAAATACTTACTGAGGATCTACTGTATGCCTGGAGACACAATGTGAACAAACAGGTGAGATCATCGATGTTTCCTTTTGGCCAAAATTCCAAAATACTCCTGCTTCTGTCAACTCCTTCAGGTTAAGACCTCTCGACACTGTCACAAAATGTATCATTTTTTTCATCCCACCTCCCTCCACCTTGGAATTACCTTTCCTGTTTCTTCACATCCAACCCAATCTTTGCGGCCCAATTCAAAACCTACATTCTGCAAAAAGAACTTTTCTATCTAGAGTAACTTTTTTGTCCTTCAAATTCTTATCACTTTGTATGTATTAGTACATATCTATGGGGTTAAGGTGGAAGGATATCCATCTAGGCTTTAATAATATAGCGTCTTGTTGGGTAAGTGGATTTTTTTGAACATCATGTATATTTCAGAACTTTAAATATTTTGTAAGCAATTAAGGTGCTGGAACACAGTTGTCCTGTTTTTTGTTCATTTATCATTGGAGAGCTTTTGCCAGTACAGAGGACGCAATGGGGTAGCACCGAAGAATTCAATCTCATCCATCACTAAAACTCAAAAAGAGCAGAAATTCAATCCATTAGGTTCTCTGCTGTGTCCTGATGGCTGGAAAAAGCAGTGTGGCCAATTTCTCAAGCATATTTGATTTCTCCACAAGCATGAACCTCTCATTCTTCTTTGACAGCATGCACTTTTTCAGAGATCAAGACCCAGGCTTATTAGATCTTTTTGTACAATGCCCAGTCCTTTGCTATATATAGTAAATACTTGACTGTGAAGCTATTGGATCATATCTGAAAGTGCGGATTGTGTTGCAATCAATCATTTTGTTTGTAAGACAACTTTTGCATCTGCACTGAACAACTTCAACTCTTTCTTGTTAAAAATAACTGCATATTTCATAGGCATTTCTATAAATACACCCAATTTTACAATGCTTACCATATATAACTAATGTGGTTTCTGCACTATCGACCATGGAGACACATATGTGTCCTGTACTGTTGGATTTGCCAAGAAGTGTTCTTGATGAATGTGTGGAATGCCCTTTTTCCAGAGTCAAACATCTGGCTTTGGCACCAAATTTCAGGCCAGACCCATACTCAGCACAAAGATGGAATGTACTGGATTTGCTTGGGTAGAAGTTGCTCACGCAACCCACATTTCCAAATGCCAAGGCTTTTGCAAAATTGATTTAAGTTGATTTTAGGTGTGAGGTGGAATCAGGAACAATACTTCTTCTTGTCTTCTCTAGATTTTTCCTAGGGCTACCATCCCATATTAATCATTGTGTTACAAGTTTCCTTGTTACAAGGCAAGACCTAATATCCAGTGATGTCAAATAAGGACTAACCAGCAATTTCTACCTCCATAATCAATAGAATACCTGCAGACTTTTATAATTTCAGCAGCAGCAGTTGAATTTAACAAATTTTATTATTACTAACCTATGTTCAGATGTAAAAAGGGAAAAAGCAGTGTTGGGGTTGATGCTTGCATGTACTACATGATAGAAATTATACCCTTAAATCCTAGTGTTATTAAATCCTTTGGCTTATATTAAATAGCAAGTGTTGGATGATGAGTCTCTGGAAGAGAGCTCATGCGATCCATATCTTAGAGCTCCTGCTGTATCCATTATTATAATGTTTTAAAAGTAAATATTCACAAAGTTCTAACTATATGTCAGTCTCTACAGTATATGATAATGAGATATCCATAAGCAAAACAAAGAGACACCAAAAAAATGAGCTAATATGGCTAGAGACATCTTTTTATTGGTTAGAGACAATAAAAACTAAATGAACAGATAAATACATAATAAATAAATAGTGTTGATGAAAATAAATTAGAGTGAGAGGATAGTGACTGACAAGGTGACATCTGAGCACAGACTTGATTCAGGTGAGGGAGTTAGGCAGCTGTGGGAATATCTGGGAGGAGTGTGGTCTGTGTTCACAGCAAGTGTGTCAAGGCAGAAGCTTCTTCAACCTGCCCCACCACAAGCCAGGGGAGCAGTGTGGCTGCAGCAGAGTGCCCAAGGGCAAAAGAAAGTGGGAAATGAGATCAGAGAAGTGGTGAGATCCTTGTAGATCAAAGGAAATACTTGGATTGTCCCTAAGTGTGATGGGACAATGTTGGGAAATACATCCCTAGGGCGTAGCAGTGTATAACAGAGTCAGCCTCCTAGTAAAAATGTGTTGAAAGAAAAGAAAATAATGAAAACTCAACTAGGTATCATATAAAATTTGACAATCAGTAAGGACTTTAGCAGGACAAAGTGAATGGGATTATAAAGTCTTGTTCTTTGCCTTATGTTCTCTGCATACATTTTGACTATGTTTTTGATCCTCCCATACTCCTAGTGACTTCCACTGTCTGAATAATCACAATAAATTCTTCCATCAGCTGCAACAGTGGGATCAGATTTCATCTGTGTCACTCTGGATGACTTGCCATGGAAGGTCTCGGACTCTGTTTCCACGTGTGCCTTCACACTGTTTGTTGCTTCAGTCCACTATTCCCTAGTCAATCTCCACAGCACAACAGAGACATCTCTGGAGTCAAAGATGGAGCAGGAGATCTGATTTCTCCCTGCCCAAACCAAAGTGTATGCCTGTTTCATTCATGTAACCAAAATGTTTTTTTTGAGTTATGGATTTACTCTGGGTGTCTAAAACAGAGAAAGCAGCAAAATATATCTTGACATTTTTATCAGACCTAGAGTGAAATACATAGGCTCAGGATTTAGACAGACAGAGGTTGTGATTCTGAATCATGGCTCTGGTGCACAGAGAGGCAGGAAGGGTGTGGGTCCTGCAGTTACCCTCAGGGGTGTGCATCTCACACTGCCACTGAGTAGTTATGTGTCTTTGGGAAATTTACTTACATTTTCTGTGCTTCCGCTTTCACATCTGTAAAACGTGGAAAATAATAATAGTATTTTCTTCACAGAGTTGATGTAATGATTAATGAGTTAATGTTATGCATACAAAGTGCTTAGAACGTACCTGGAATATAGGTTAGGGTAAGTTCAAAATAAATATTATTATCATCATTACATTCACTGTGTGTTCCTATACGAATTGCTTAGTGTTTGTGACCTTCATCTGAAGACTGGGGAGTATTGATACCTACTGTACAATATTAATAAGAGAAACAAAGGAGATAAGATATGTGAAACATCTAGCATGTTACCTGCTATATAATGGTAACAGTAACACTGAGACTTATGAGTTGAGGTGATTTTTAAGAGAATGATGCTCAAAACATGGCTCTTGTGGTTCCCTTATATACAACAGTAAAACTCTTCTGATTTATGATTTTTCCTTTTGAATAAAATACTAGATTCTATGACCCATACCTTGGTCAATTGTCTCCCTTCCATAATATATGTTGAAATGACAGACCTCAAAATGGTTAGCATGCATTTGTTTATAATTTAAAAATATCTGATTCAATAAATAAGAAGAAAATGTATTACCTCCTACAGGTGGCCATCCACAGGGATGGTGTTGCAGCATCACTAGGACCATGAGCTTCATCTCCTACTCAGGTATCTGCTAGACTTGCCTTCAGACCAGCTATCCTCAATGGACAGCCTCATTGGAAGAGGCATTGCATCTAGGCCCAACAATATCCAGAAGCAAATAGAGGAGCTGGAAAATCAAAAGGGAGCCCCTGACAGCCTTCTTTTCCATCTCATTGGCCAGAACTGGATTATGTATCCTCCAATGCACTCATCACTAGCAAGGAGAGGAGCCCACCTTGGCTGATTGACACCAACCAGGATTTACCCCTGGAGTTAGGTAGAGTCATCCTTCACTGGATCCTATGGGAAAAGGATGAACACCAGAATAAAACCAGGGCTCTGCCCTCAAGGAAGAAAGGACAATAGGATGTAGGGTAGACTATTGGACATTAGAAAGAAACAAGAAAGGACAATAGGATGTAGGGTAGAACAGTATCTGCTATAGACAACCAACAAAACCTTGCAAAATGACTTGTATTATCCTCTAAAATGCATTTTTATTAAGATCCTGTTTTTACGAGTTCTGAGTACTGACTGTCAGCTTGGACAGTAGCTATCCTCATGTTTCTCACCCCAGACTATTACATAAGAGGTGCTTTCCAAGTCTTGGATATTTTCAAAGCAACCCTGTCTTTTTACATACTCAAAACAACCAGAAGTTGCAAAGGACCTCCCATGGTCATTTCGAGTGTTCTGGGTCAGAGACTTTCTTATTGCCAGTTGAGTTGGATTTTGCCCTCAAACCAAGTTTCCACATTTCAAGATGCCAGTGGAATGCGAGACAGCCAATGCAGAAGGGAGGATTTGTGCCCAAGATTGTCCTTTTTGAGTTTGAGGTAATATTGTTAGTGCTTTAAGAGGGAAGGAAAATACTAACTTTGCTCCTTGTTTATTGAATACAGCCTGCCATAAATGCATTTTATTTTCCTCATATCTGTAATTGATTTTCATCTGTGTTGGTGCCTCAAATAAATATCTGGCAGGACTAGCTGGGGAGGATTTGACACCGACAGGAATCACTTTCTGAAAGGGAGTTAAATGTGAGGAGCAATGAAAAGTTAAAAACTAAACAGCAGGGAACTTGTCTTACTGGGAAAGTACAAACTGTGCCATCAACACTAACCATGCACTGGCTGCAAGGATACATTCAGAGAGAGAGTGAAAGAGAACCTGAATTTGAGATTTCCATTATAGATTTTTTAATAAAAGGTGTTAAATACAATGCCAAAGAAAACCCACCTTAAGTAAGCACTTGGTTACATAGACAATTTTTGTAAATAGAGAAGACCTTTCTTCTATATCTTCTTATAGTCTTCTTTTCTGCTATCAACACTCTAATGTCTTTAGACATTCATTATTCATTACCAAATCCAATGATCCTGTCTCTATTATCCTTCTCAACCTCTCCACAGTATTTTACTTAATCATTTTCTTCTTGAACTTTTCTTGCTTCTTGGGTTATAGATTAAATACAGGCAAACTAAAGATGTCAATTCTGCATTCTAAATGGAATGATGGAGCCAGTGGCCATGGGAAGTCAGGAGAGGTCAAAGACAGGGGTAGGTGCTGATTGACATATGGGCACAGCAATGTGAGTCTACCAAGTGTATGGTCATAAGAGACATACTCACTCTCTTAGCTCAGAGAGAAAGGTACAAATCTAGGCAGATAGACTGCAGTTCTCCCAATTCAGAGTAAAATGACTGAATCAATGTATGGTTGAAGTCACCAGGATGAAGACACAAAAAAATGAAGAAAATAGATAAATCAGAGGAACTAGAGGTAAGCAATAAAACAAACAGCTTTCTCCAGGCAGCACAAATCACAGCTAGAAAGAGACATAGGAGAGCTACGGCTCTAGTCCAATTTGTTGTCAAAACAATTATTCAAGATCCAGAGCCACTTTGGTGTTTGAGGAAAAAAAATTATTTTATCACAATCCAAGAATCTCCTTTTCCTTTATAAATTGGCATCTCAGGTAAGCAGGAATATTCTGAGGTGTTCTATGCCTGGTGAACATGAATGGTGTAGGTGCATAGATACAAGGGATGTTTTATGTGGCTCAGGTCACACTGGTCTGTCTTATTTTTCTCTTCCTATTCTTCTTGAGGATGAGTCATTTTCTATTTCCTGATTTGTCTCATCAGCTCTCTTCTTATAACACTAGGTCTTCTACCCTCTTCTCTTCTTGACAATTTTATTTACTTTTCCGGTTTCAAATCTACTTACCTGGTCCCAACTTCACCCTAACTTCCAGTTCTGTATTTTAAAACCACTTGCCTAATATCCCCACTGAACTATATCTACATGTCACCAACATCCAAAGGTGAACTCTGCTTCTTTGTCACAGCTAAACTTCCTGATTTCCATATTTCTTATATATATATATATATATCTGTATTTCAGAATACTATGGGGGTACAAATGTTTAGGCTACATATATTGCCTCTGCACTGCCTGAGTCAGAAGCATGCCCACCCACCAGATAGTGCACACCGCACCCATTAGGTATAAATATACCCATCCCCTCCTCCTCCCACCCACCTGCCCAACATCTGATTAGTGATACTTCCATACGTGCATATAAGTGTTGATGAATTAGTACCAATTTGATGGTGAGTACATGTGGTGCTTGTTTTTCCATTCTTGTGATACCTCACTTAGTAGAATGGGCTCCAGCTCCATCCAGGATAATATAAGAGGTTCTAGTTCACCATTTTTTCTTGTGGCTGATTAGTATTAGTAATTAGTATTATATATTAGTATTAGTAATTAGTAATACATATTAGTAAATATACCACATTTTATTAGAATAAACATTGTTAAAATGTCTATGCTAGCCAAAGTGATCTACAGATTCAATGCAAACCCTTTTAAAATACCATCATCGTTTTTCACAGATCTAGAAAAAATAATTCTATGCTTCATGTGGATCCATATTTCTTTTGTTGACATTGTCTTCTCAGTTGTCCTGTCTTGAAAGTTCACTAATTTTGGAACAAACCTTGATGCTTACTCTTCATGCAAGATCCTACTGAATTACAGACATTCCAACTTTTCCATCTCTCTCACATGCATTTCCCTCTCTACTCCCACAGCCCTTACCCTTGTTCAAGACCTTACTTCTCATGTGGTCTATTATGATTGTCTCCAAACCACTCTTTCAGCTTCCAGTTGCTTTCCTTTCCCCTCTGTCCTATACAGCACTGCATAGTAACTTACTTAAAGTATATTTCTGATCATTCCCACTGTTATTCAAAAACCTTGACTGTCTGTCCATCACCGTTGCCAATGCTGTAATCCAGGTCACCATCAGTTCATCACCTGGATCACTGCAATTGACTTTTATAGACTATGTACCACTTCCAGCTACCTTGACTCCTATCAAGTTGGTAACCTACCACCAAGGGATTACGTCTAAAATCAAGTGTAAGTAAACACTTTCGTTCTCTGCTTATAGCACTTCAGTGGTTCTCTATTCCCTCAGCAAAAAGTCTGAATTCCTTCACATAGTTTTGAAGGCCTTTCAAGATCTAGAATCTCTTTTAATCTTTGATCTCACCTCTTACTATCACTAGCCAACCCCTCCACCCCCCACAACACTCTTAGGGTACAGAACAAAGAGGTAACTAATAGCAGATGTTTCCTCTTATCAGACAGGCAGCTCATGTGGGTAGGCACCAGTTTACTCTTTAGCAATTGGCCGAGGGCCACTGTGTAAACAAAACCTGATGCTGTTTCCATGTTACCAGAAACCATGTTGGTTGAAAATGAAAAATTCAGTCAATCATCTGGAGGCATCCCAAATATCCAGATGTTTGGCATCATGTTGACAAAACAGCCAGATGATTCAGAAAGAAATTTTCACTTTTTCAGTTAGAATGTGTTTTGGTCTCCCATAGTTATCAAAGGGGCAAACATGCCCAAGTGGCTTTCTTGAGAAAATGAGTTCCAGGTGGAATTAAAAACACCAAAGAGCTAAGAAGGAGTGAAGACGGTTGTCACTGAACTTGTAGGATTCTAAAGACAATAAAATCCTCTGAATGGTTGTAAATTGTTGTTAACAATAATCTGGCTTGTTATTGGTTGATGTTCCCAACATTAACTCTGGCAATGGCATCCATATTAAGAAACTTCCAGAGATACTGTGATGTGCATTAGGCATGAGTCCACAAAAATTGCTCTGACATGCCTTGAGTCCCTTTTGCATACAAACCAATTTATTTACCTGGAAGATTTAGCATTACATTAAGAGCTTTTATTTTGACTGAAGCTAACATTTCTGGACCTACACCTCCTAGCCAAGAATCTATTAAAATGAAGCTTATTTAAAACTTAAGTTTACAAAGTCTATCACTGAAGCCCTTGCATGGACTGAAGATATCTGTTAGTGATTTAATATTATCTGGGCAAACATACGCTCCCGAGGGAGTTAGCAATAACAATTTGTGACTTGGAGAACCCTTGATTAAAAATGACCGCTGTCTTAAATATGTGTGCGATTACTCAATGTTTAAATATGAAAATGTACCATTGTAAAATTTATTACTAGTTGGTTGCAGTTCATGGAAAAAAAATATTTTCATTGAACAGAAAAGTGATAGGAAAATTTTCCAGGTAGGAGATTAATGATACACATAATATGGAACATTAGCAAACACAAACACAAGAGCCTATGTTTTAGCTGAGCAGCAATAATTATAGCAACCAAAAACTCATCTCAAAGTAGTATATAATCTAAGCAGAAAAGTAGTAACTCATTACATTTTTTCTGCTATATAAATGCTTTATAAGATCAGATTGTATGAGATATCATATTAATGTGTTGTTTAAATGAATGTAATATATTTATTTCCCTCACAGAAAATTTGGTTGAGTAAAAATATCTTGTGTGCTCATTGCACCAATCACATTTGTAACTACATCAGTCAAATATCTTTTGACATTCACCTGGCTGGAAACATGAGGACTCAATCAATGGAGCTTCTGATATTTCACCTCTAGAACTGCTTGCTTGTGGTGGAGAATTGGAACGTCCGTCTAGTCTATACACAGGGAAGACCCAAGCTTCATGGGAACAGCCCTAAGTCTTGAAGAATTTTGTGAATTCCAGGAAACACCACGTGACTCTGCTTTGAAGAGGCGGATGAGGGTATTTTATCATTTTAGAAGGAAAGTAAAAGTTGACAGCTTCCTGCGGGTATAAGTTATTCCTTGGGAAGTAAGATGTAACTCAGAGCCCTATTTATTTCCATAGATATATACATCCTGTCTACTCATGCACATGCACAGGAGTAATTAAAGTTTTGAGTGGAAAACTCTTTACCACATGGGACACAAATATGATGTCGGGACCAAGTACATGGAACGCACACTCAAACATTTGGTTATGATTATCCCTAACTAGCATACAATAAAAATACACTCAAAGAACTAGGGTGCGTGCTGAGCAGAAAGCTGATAGTTCTTTAAAGTTCTGTTCTATTATTAAATTTCTTCTGCTTTCATATTAAACTTCAATTAAATAGTCTCGTTGGTTCATTGGAGTAGGTTTCCATTCAGAATGAACATTTGTCAACAGATGCATTTATAAACAGCTGTGGTTTTCTTTGGGTATATACAGTGTCATTATCCAGACCATCTGGCCATTCTATGATGGCGTTTCTTATTTGGGCTCTCTCCCTGACATAATAATTTATCATCTTTAATCTGCTTGATTTCTTCAGAGGGAAATTTTCCTTCTCCCACACCTCATGAAACCAAAAAAAAAAGGAAGAAGGAGGGAAAGAGAGAAGTAAAGTGACAAATTAAAAAATTAAAAAGGTTATAGGAGGTGAATAGACCTTTCTAAAGGTCAGTGCATGGCCTGTTACTCTTTTTTATATTCGTAATAAAAAGAAAGTTCAATTTAAAAATAGAGCAATGCTATAGTAACATTTTTAAAAGAAATTATTTCCAAATATAAATATTTTCTGGGGTTTACTTGGTTTATTTGTTTTTTTAATTTTAGAAACCTTGGCCACTTTGCAAATGATTAAGAAACAACAGTTTTATTTTTCCAGGGTCTATCATGCTAATTCATGCTTTTCTTAGCAGCAGTTTTAGTCAGAATGGTATAATCATGGAAAAAAAGAGGGAAGTGAATGTGTTTTCCTTAAAAGCTCTCCTGATAAGCAGCATGTGAACCTAAAGGTACATAATTTTCTTATTCAGAGATAAGAAGCAATTTTTAAAAATGCAGGAAGTTATGTGGAATTGGCATTTTTCATGAACGTGAGCCAAATATATAGAAAGTATGTTGGCAGTCAAAGAAATACGAAGAAAAAATTGTAAGTCACGTTCTTATGATTATCTTATTACAAATATATAAACTATTAAACTTTATTAAAATCATGTATAAATCTTAAAACATGGTTGGAAAACAAAATATTGACTGTGAAATAAGAACTTGTCGTCTCCAAAGTAAGGTCTGAGTCTATTCTATCATTGATCTAGAAAACCCAGCAAGGTAGCTTGGTCACTATGAAAAAACATAATAAATAAATAAGCAAATAAGAACATTTACCCTCTGTATGTCAGTGAACATTCACCCTCCATAATGTCAGTGGAATGAATTAGGAAAAAAAAATGGCAAAAGTTTATTTAAAAAGAGTAATTGATGATATAGAAAAAAGGAAACAGAAACTATGTAAAGGTAAATAAACTTTGTAAAACACCTGGAAGAAAATCGAACCTGACATTGATTAAACCACTGAGTCTATCTAACATCTTACATGAAATACAGAGGAAAGAGACACCGGTAAAATGACACCCACGGGGATGAAATCAGAAAAATCTAGACTGTGGGAAACTCTAGGATAAAATGCAGGCTCTTCAACAGAAAGTTGAAAAGAAAAAAAAATAGAGAGATTGCAGAGGTGTCTGTAGATTTGTAAACATTCAGGAAATATCCCAATCAATTGCAATGTATAGACCTTATTTGGATTTAGAAGCAATAAAATTATAAGATAATTGGGTATATGGTGATATTTAAGAATCTTAATTTTAATTTTGTTATATTTAATAATGGCTTTGTGATTATATTTTTGAAAAACTCCATATCTTTTAAGAAATGCACATTGAAATATTTAGAGATAAAATAATATGATGTCTAGAATTTTCTTTAAAATAATTTGAGATGGGGCTAAGTGGGTAGGGAAGAGATAAAACAAGATTGGCCATAAGGTGACAATTGTTAATAGTATGTACTATTCCCTCTACTTTTATATATGGAAAAAATTCTCCATATTAAATATTTTATAAAAGAAATGACTAGTAAGGTAAGAGAAATACCATTATACTACATATTCTTTAACAAAGAATATTGTTTTTAAATAATGTACTAATGTAATATACAAAAAATTATTTAAACAATATTATAATGTAATATCAAAGACCTTAGAGAAAGAGAATTTTCTCCCTTTGAAAACCAACACGTGACTTGCTGCAAAGTACAATAAAATAACAAAATCTAAAAACGTAAAGAAAAATTATTTTATTGTTATTAATGTAAAAGAATGAACAAAAAGTTAACAAAGATATTGTGAAACGAAGCCAATGGTAATTTAATGAACTTCTCTTCAACCAATAGAACTGAAAAGGAAGAAAAACATTTCACTCACTATGGCTATAACTCTGCATGTTCCTGAATCATTCTCTTCTCTCCTGATATAAATTGTTTCCTCTTATGAAGAGGAAGTTCTCTTCCTCTTATGAATGAAGAGAACTTGTTCAGTTTAGTAGCTGAACATCTAACAAGTCCTGATGAACCTTGTTTGTCCATGTGTCGTGTATTGCCCTCTCATTTCACCTTTACTTTCTAAATCTCACATCTGGGTCCTGTTTAGTAGCTGAATCCTCACTCTGCTGACAGTACGGTCTTCCAAAATGCTAACTTCATCACATCATCCTCTATTCAGAAGCTTCCTATGGTCAGTCCCCTATTGTTTGGTGTCAAGCTATATTTCTCTGCCTACCAGTCCACATTCTCCTAAATTTGTCCTGAAGTCATCTATAGATATTGCTTCCTTCTCCCAACCCTGAAGTTTTGCTCTATACTCCAGTTCTACCATTCAACCTTCTCCACTCTGCTCCATCACCTGGATGTCTGTCTTACATGCCTCCCTTGTCCTCTGCTTATTGAATTTGGAACATCCAGGTTAAATAAAACCTAAGTCAAGGGACTTTGGGGTGAAATAAAACCTATAGGCATTTGAGCTATATTTGCTTTTAAAATAAAGTGGAAAAAAACTCAAACCAACTTGCTTGCTCTCTATCCTAACCAGAATCACAGTAAATTACATAGCATGCCCAAATGAAAGGTGACTATAAAAGCTATATATTCCAACCCTCTTCCAAAGCCAAAGTGTTCTTTAGACTAGGCCCTAGCTTATGTTCTCTTTTTTCCCAAGACATTTCTTCCAGTCTTTGGAAGTTTTTCACTTTTGGAAAGTTTGTTTTTACATCAAAATTTCTGTCTTCTCAGAGTTATGTCCATTGGCCCTACCTTTTACTCTGGACCTTTCAAGATAGAAGCTCAATCTTCCTCCTTAGAATAGCACTTCAAATATTTTATGATACCTATTACTTTGCCTACTCTTCCCTAGTGTTAACATTTTCTAATTTTTAAAGCTATGTCTGAAAGAACATATTTTTAAGACCAATTATTTCCCTGACCAACAGACTCTATTGACCAAACCTTCCTTCCAAAGCTCATGCTACCTTCTGAGAACTCTCTTTTGGCAGGTGCCCACGCTGCATGTGCTGTCACAGATGCCTGACTCCTCTGTCATTCTTGAGCTCCTTAGAATCAATGGCTGTTTTTTTTATCCCCATCCTTGTATTCCCAGTGCTTTGTCCAAATTACTAGCACTTTCATTTTTATTTATTTTTAAACAAATAGATAAATGAATGAGCCACAGTTATTCCCCTTTTAATGCTTTTAAAATGTGCACCTTTCTCAGAAATGGATTCAATAGTTCAAGTGAAATCCAACCAGTATAGGAAGAATTGACTCTTTCTTTGTTCTAAATAAAATATCACACTTCCTAGAATGTAGCTTGAGATTACATTAGCTTTTTTTTTTCAACTATACCCACTATTGACTCCTATCAAATGCATTTTAACTTAAAATTGAATTCTTTTTTTTACATGTTGTATCCAAGTCATCTCTTCCTTGCATATATCAGTGCAAGAATTTTTTTTTATCCAAATAAGCAAGAATTGATATTTATCCATGTTAAATTTATTCTCTCTGGATTTATCAAGCCATGCTTTAAGATAATATTGGATTCTGATACTATCCTCTGTTGTGTTTGTTATCCCTCCTACTCTTTGCTAATTGTGAGTGAGCCTTCATAATTCTCTCTCCAATGTATTAATAAAAGTATACATTTATTCAATGACTATTTATTGAGCATCTTTTATATGTAAGCACTGCTCTAGGCACTGGGAATTCATTAGTGAGCAAGAGACATGATCTCAGCCCTTATGAGACATACATACTAGGGCAGTGGTTTTCTAACCTTAGCATGCATCAGATTAACCTGGCAGGTTTGTTAAAATACATATCATTATAATGGCCTCACTGCAAAAGTTTCTGTTTTAATAAGTCTGGCTGGGGACAAGTGTGAAATTTTATATTTCTAACAAGTTCCTAGATGCTGTTAGTGTTGGTAGTCCAGGGACCACACTGTGAGAATCACTGTTCTAAGGAGAGACATACATTTAAATGAAAAGGACTTAATTATAAGTGAATATGAGTTCACAGGACTGAGGACAGATCCTTGCCTGTAAAAGACACCAAGGGTTATTTCATTCTATGTCTTGGTGTCTATACATAACAAAAATAATAGGTTGACTTAAATAATCCAATATATTGGAGGTGACTAGAGGGCATATGTTGAGAAATATGATTGAAGAATTAATGAAATGTGGCTCATAAGATCATTATTTTATTGTATCACCCAATATTGTTATATTAAAGACAGAAACAGGAGTTTGCAGGGTTTAGTCCTAAAAGAACGTGTGAACTCAATGGTTCACTTATCAGAGGCTGTTATCATGGGAGAGCTCTCAAATCTTCTATAGGGATATATTCCAAGAGACTCCCTGGCTATCTCTCTGTGGGCTTTTCAGCACCTTGAAAGGCAAGGCACGGTACATATCTAGTCTGCAAGATGGGAGCCAGAGACAATGAGTGCACTTTGCTCTAACATCCCTCTTATGCTATAAACAACCTGTTTGTAGAAATTCAGGCTTCCTGTTCACTCCTGACTGACTATCTGTTTACCTTTAAGTCCACAATAACTACATCAAAGAAATATAGAGTCACTATGCCTCTTTTGTTATACTTCTGTTAATTGATGACTACCTTTTAGAACTTAGAACTTAGAAGTTAGCCCCGAAAGACTTTGTACCTATTTGTTTACCTAGATAGATTGAGATTTATTAGTAGCCCTTTAAGAGGACTTTTGACCATAACCCACTACCTGTGTAATCCTGCTCCCCTAGCAACTGCATTCCCTGATATACAAATGTGTTACCCTGACAACTAGTAATTGAGATCTGTG
>CAUYRT010018898.1:0-49462 GCA_963574885.1 Lepilemur ruficaudatus
TTGGGATTTTTTGATAGAGGCCAATCTCACTGGGGTTAGGTGATATCACATGGTGGTTTTGATTTGCATTTCTGTAATGATTAGAGATGTTGAGCATTTTTTTATATGTTTGCTGGCCATTATTCTGTCTTCTTTTGAAAAGTTTCTGTTCATGTTCTTTGCCCATTTATTGATGGGGTTTTTTGGTTGTTTTTTGTTGATTTTTTTTATCATCCATACAATGGAATATTATTCAGCCATTAAAAAAATCAGCTATCAAGCCACACACACACATACACAGACACACAAATGGAGAAACCTTCGATGCATATTGCTATGTAAAAGAAGTCAGTCTGAAAAAGCTACATACTGTATTATTCCAACTGTACAGCATTCTGGAAAAGGCAAAACTATAAAGACAGTAAAAAGAACAATGCTTGCCAGGAGTTCCAAGTAATTAGGTAAGAGATGAACAGACGATGCACAGGGCATTTTAGGACAGTGTAACTATTCTGTATGATACTGTAGTGGTGGATACATGATATGTATTTGTTCAAACCCATAGAACTGTGCAACACAAAGAATGAACCTTAATGTAAACTATGGACTTTAGTTAATAGCAACGTATTACTGCTGGTTTATCAATTGTGGCAAATGTACAACAGTAATGCAAGATGTTAATGATAGAAGAAACTGTGGGTGGGCATGTTAGAACTCTGTAATTTCTGCACAATTTTTCCATAAACCAAAATTGTTCTAAAACTAGTTCACTAGGGAAAAATAACTCTTCCAAATAATACAAATCCATGTAATATTAGGTCATAGAGATATCTTTTTTCCAGACAAGGAAGTCTTTGATCTCATGCTCATTGGCAGACAAACCATCCTCCAACAGATCTCCCAACTTTACTTTTTCAAATATTTTTCTCAACAAGGAACAAAAACTCCCCTGAGCTTTTTTATCTTTTCAGTCTAATATTTCTCATCAGATCTAGAGTAATACTCTGTACAGAGTTCATTTAATAAATTTCTGATAGTTTTGAATTTTCCTCCTGACTTACAAAATCTTAGGCTTAGCAAAACTTACTTGGGCCTTTCCTCTTCATACCCCGCAGCTTTACTGTCAAATTCCTGCAAGCAATTGTTACTTGTATCATATGCAGTATGCACTTCCAGATGTCGCCATGGCATCCAATACCATGCAACCTCAAAGAACAGGGAAACTAGTCCATTGGGAAGGTGACATTTCCCTTATAAAGAGCTACCTCTAAACAGATATCCTGTGAATCACCTTATTGATCGCCTCTGCCTGTGGTCCTCCACTAATAATTTTCAAGATTCCCAGGTGATCTCTGATTTACCTGTTTGCTTCAGAGATAGCCAAGATAAATCTGTGTCTTTGGCTACAGTGTAATGTTTGTATGAAACATCCTGAAAATCATACATGCAAATGCCTTCAAGGCTGGTTATTTAAAATGATGGCATCATACACCTGTATTAGTGTACCACTTTTGACATTGCTGTTTAGAGTTAGATTCCTAGCCACTATCATTTTTTTTCTACCAAATATTTTTAGCCTAACATAGTATTACCCAGCTGGATTAAATGCTCTATTTGTTAGGCATAATTCTAAATGATTTAGTCATTCTTTAAATGAAATATACTCTTACATGGAGAAAATGCCAAGACTAATAAAAAGAAATTCAGCTGAAAAAAAAAAACAGAAAGAAAGAAAAGAGAAATTCAAGGCATCGGTGGAATACTATGCCCTGTATAGTGACAGCTTGTTTCAAAAAATAACAGTAATAGGGTAAGGAAAGCTGGCGGGCCTGCAGCCTGCCGGTTTTCCTGTATTCCACTCACCTGCGTGGCAGCTCTGTGTCACTGTTGGCACACGTTGGAGGAGGAACAAACCAAGCTGCAGGTGGGTGTTGCCTGGTGAGCAGAAGGCACCACCAGGAGACTGCGAGAGGCCGGGAGCCTGCGAGGGAGCAGCGCGAGTGACCAGAACAAGACCCAAACCAGGGAAGCTGTCTCGGCACAGACTGCAGAAGAGATGGCTGACGCCGCGTAATTCCACTAGCAGGTGCCATCTTCTTCTCCTGCAGCCTCTGGGGGCCCTGCATGAGCATGGCTCTTTCTCAAAAGAGGTGTTTTTGTTTGTTTTTGTGGGGTTTTTCCCCAGAGAGTTTTAAGGGAACCAGCAGGCACTGGCCAGTCTAAGGCAATTCTGAGGAAAGGATGACCATCTCTAAATCATGTGGCGTGGACCAGATTAGGTAGTCCATGGGCAAGTGTCTGGGGACCCAGCAAGGGCCTTACCTGGGTGAAGAGTGAGTCTTTAACCTTACCCTGAGTTGGAAGGTGTGAGAAGTAACCTCACCTATGTCCTGGACTGTGGACAGTGATGCCACTCACTTCTGGGCCCACTCCTGGGACTTAAAGAGACCAAACCTTATGAGACATTTGTGAAAACCAAACACCTGCCACCTGGTCAAGACTGGTGAAGCCAGGGGATGGTGCTGGCTTGTTTACTGCTGTAAGAGCCTGGAGCCTGTGACATGCAAATGAAGTCACTGTAGGAGTCACAACAAGCCCCTGAGGCTCAAGTAGCTGCCTGAGCACCAGGGATCTGGGCCCCATGGGCTCCAGGAAAAGCTCCCCCAAATTCACACCAATGAGGCCCTGTGTTCAGGGAGAAGTTTCCATGGCCATTGTCACCATCCTCCTCTGAGGACTCTGGCCTCAGGGAGCTTTGGAAACCTTGGGCCAGCATGGAAATGCACATCTGGGAAGCCACCTGCCACCAGGAACGAGTGTCTGCTGACTGATACCAGGTGGCCTGTGAATGTGGCACCCAGTTAGTTCTCCCTGAGTTCTGGAGCTTTCTGAGGGGACAGGCCCAGGGCTCAGAGCCCAGCTGCCGAGAGGGCTTCCTGCTAAGCTCAGTGCCTAGCTAAGCACCCTCCTGTGCCCCACGGGTCCCTGGGAGCCCTAGTAGCTGGGTACTCTGCTGCAGAGTGCGGCCTCGCCGTCCTTTCGGAGCTGTGGGAACAGTCTGGAAGTTGTATGACTTTCCAACAAGCAAACGACACATTGTGGCACAGCAAAGACTTCCATGAGGGGATGATCCACTGGCAAACCTGTTTTGCTCTCTTGGGTGGTTGATATTGGGACACAGGGTGTCTATTTGGTCCTCTTCCCTAACCCCAAAGATCTCCTTCAGGGAGAGGACAGGAAATCTCATATGTTGTCTCAGTCAGGGTGAGCTGCTGTAACAAAAATACTATGGAATGGGGGGCTTAAACAGCAAACATTTGTTTTTCACAGTTCCAGAGGCTCGAATGCTGGCAGATTTGGTGTCTGCTGAGGACCTGCTTCCTGGTTCACAGATGACACTGCCCTGCTGTGTCTTCACATGGTAGAAGGGGTGACAAAGTTCTCTGGGGTCCCTTTTGCAAGGGCACTAATCCCATTCGTGAGGGCTCCACCCTCATGACCTAATCACCTCCTAAGGGCTCCGCCTTCAAATACCATGACTTCGGGATTATGATGTTAACATACGAATTTGGGGGAACACAAACATTCTGCCCACAGCGTGTGCTCACACTGTTTGTCCATGACAGTCACACCCCGTGCCTCTCACATCTCACCTGACACACACCTGGCCGAGAAGAGAACAAGCACAGAAGGTAACACGAGACATTATGGTGATAGAACTGTCTGTATCTGGACCGTGGAAGTCATATGAATTGACAGATGATAAAATCGCACAGAACCACATGCACGCACACACACAGGCACAAATGAGCACATGTGAAACTGGTGAGAACTGAATAGGGTTGATAGTTGGATCACTGTGAATTTTCTGGTTGTGATAGTTATCTTTACACAAGATGTTACTATCGGGGGAAATAGGGGAATTGAATCTGTTCCCCCATTATCTCCTACAACTGCGTGCAACTTACAACTATCTGAAGATAAATACTTTTAGTTGAAAAAAATAGTTCTCACAGTGTGGAGTGTGTTTAATTGAAGCTACTTTATGAAACAGGCAGCTGGAACTCAGGAGGGGGTCCTCCTCCTTTTCCTCTGTCCCCTCTTGGGTCTGGGGATCCACATTCACCTGCCTGGGCCTCCCCACTCCCGGCGTTGAGGCCCACCCTGTCCTCCGCGCTGTGGCCGCAGGGGAGTGCCGGGGCAGCATTTCCACAGGGACAGCCCAGGGAGCAGGTGGTCGGGAAGTGCTGGGCTGGTCTTTAAGGAGGAGAACTGAGGACCGAGGGGGGCTCAGGCAGTGAGGGCGGGAGTGCGTCCACAGGGGAGCTCTCCAGAGGCCCTGGACACCCACACGGGACTCGTCTTGACGCAGCCGCGAGGCCTGGCCCCAGTCTCATGGAGGGAGAAGAGATAGTCCAGTGTCACCCTGTCTGTCCCTGGTGACCAGTTCTTGGAACCTTCCAGTGAAGAAGGGCTGAGACCTTCCCCAGTGTGCACTGCTTCTCAGCATGGGGAAGAGAAAGATTTAGGGCAGGGATGAGGGAGTATTTTACTTATTAAAAACAACCAAAAAAGATGTCATGAAAAATTTATTTTTTATTGATGTGCCTTTTTTTCTATTATAGACTCCAAAATATTAAAATTTTGATTTTTCCTATTTTAAAGCAAGTGTGTGTTCTCTCTCTTTAACCCTTGTTATTGGTGTTTTACTTGTACATTGCAATTTTAAGAGCATCCCTTGGTCAGGCACATCTGGAGACCCTGCAGGAGAGGCCCTCGGCGGTTCCTCCAGCTCCTCTAAGACCTCCGTTGCCCCAAGTTCTCCACCCCGAAGGCTGCCTGTTCCCCCCAAGGTCAGTCCTCTCCACAGCTGCTCTCACATAGTGCAGCCGTGATCGTGGCCAGGGTGCTGGGCCGGGGCCACGAATGCCACGTGATGCCTTAGTTCTCCCCACAGCTCAGTCTTGGGAACTCAAGAGAGAGAACAATTGACTGAAGAATCAGGTGGCTCTCCAGCCCAAGGGTCAGAAGCCTTTCAACTCTGCCTTTGGAAGCATGACTTTCCCTTGTGATGCTGTAGTCATTGTCACTGTGTGTGTGTGTATGTGTGTGTGTGTGTTCTGTTTTGTTGGGCACTGTAATGTTTCAAGCAAGGATCAGCAGGGTCACACGCCGTTCCCCTTCACTGCGCCAGCCAGGCTCGGTTCTGTCCCAGCAGTGTGTTCTCTGCCTTGCTCAGGGGAAAGTGTCTCAGACACCGCGTTCCTGGGTTAATGGGAGGTATGAACATAATGCCGACGAGAATGGGAATCTTGGTCCGAGTGTATTAACCAAGAAGTAGTTGTATAACCACAATCAACTAAAAACTTAAAAATATTTCCTATATTCTTACCTGATCATATTGCAAGATAGGCATTTAAAACTGGTCACAGCCAATGCTCTAAGCAAAGGCAGCCAATCTAAGAAGCAGAAAAACAGGTCCCGCAATCACAGGCCCTGTGATGGGTACGGAGAAGTCTGAAACACACAGACTGGTGGGTGCGTAGAAGAAAAATTGCCTATTGGGAACTCGAGGGGTATTAGGTTGAGGTTTAGTTTCATCGAATTTAAATACCATGGTTGATACAGAAGTATGGTTTTCTAGGCCTTGAGATTTGCTACCAGCAACTATTTCTACAGAGCTTCTGTTGCATTTTCCTCGCAGTTACCTGACCAGTCTGTTCACGGTGAGCATTGCCTATGGTATTCACCTGTCATGGCGAGGATCTGAAACTCCACTGGGGACAGGAGACAAGTCATCTTTCTAGCAAACAAGTTTCTCAACCTTGTGGTAGACAAAGTACAGGGAATTTTGAAACTCTGTTTGGTCACCTAGGACTTTGGGTTTAAGGGTTAGGAGGTGCCACCCTGGAAAATTAAGGAGCCTCAATGTGTGACGATGTCCCAAGACACATACTTGCTTTAGGGACACTTGTGTGAGGTCAACAGGTGTGGTGTCACTGAAAAGTGCCCATTCTACCTACAACCATCCTTTCCCCTGGCTGACACCAGCCTGGCCAGCTGCCAGGGAACAGGGTGGGGGTCCTGAAGGCCAAGCCAGAGGGCACGTCCCACCTAAAATACACCAAGGTGGGAGAGCCAGAGGACAGATCCCGTCCAGACATCCAGGAGTATCAGATCCCAACACCAGGTCTAAGGGGAGGACTTGGGGGTCACCAGTAAGACACGTAGCCAAATTCCAAAGCCAAGAGAAAACTCATTAAACCGGGAGTAGTTCTGACTCACAGTGAGAAGGTTCTGGATCGTAAGCAGCGTTGCTTATGTTGATTGCAGGGCGTGTGGTTTTAGGGCAGTCCAGGTTGACTCAAATGTGTCAGTTCAAGAAGAAGGAGGCTTGAAAGCTTAGTCTAGGTTCTATGGGCTGTCTTCTTTTCAGAGCTGAGTAGGACTGGACCTTTCTAGGTTTGTCCATTCTCTCATAAACGTTTGTATTTCCAATGGGACAGACACTGTGCTGGGCTCTGAGTAAACAATGGCAAGTAAGGCTCTGGACGTGACCGGAAGGAAATTACAATTTAGCAGTGGAGAAAAAAAATGGAAAAGCAATTGCAACATGGTGTTTAAGCTCTATGTTAATGGAAAATTCTAGGTGCCATCCAAGTGTCTAGGAAGGGCAGTGTTGGCAGGAGGACAACAAAATTTCACGGAGCGGATACCGTACACCTGAGAAATAAGCAGGGAACGAGGAGAAGACGGCCGGGTGGCCGGGTGGCCGGGTGGCCGGGGGCGGGTGCATTCTGAGGAGAGGGCCGCAGGTGCTCCGGCACTTTCCTACCCAGCCGCCCCAGCCGGCGTCCGGGCGCCCGGACTCCCCTCCACTCCCGCTGCAAACATGCAGAAGGTGCGTGCCCAGCCCTCCTTCCCTAATTGACTGGGATGGTTGTCAAGGGTCTTTCATTCTCCCAAATCTGTTTATAACTCTTATACTTGTTATCAAATTTATTTAATTGAAATAAATGTTATCAAATTGATGAAATGTGGGTACAAAATGAGTTGTTGTTCCTGTGAAAATTAAATTGCAAGTTTTGGAAAAACCTATTGAAGGTCCACTGAAAGGAATGCTACAGAGTTGAGTGTTTCTGAGCAGCTGTAAACTACTGGGGAGGTAAAGTCAGAGGGATCCACTAGGATTCTACAGTCAGAATTGTTGCAAGAGTTTGAAAGTTCTGAATCTTTTTAAAGAAACTCACAATGGGATTTGTAGCAGATGCAGTGTAGATATGCTTTACATAAGACAGACACCCTGGGAGCGAGAGAGAAAACCAGGGAAGTCTGAGGAAGTGCGAGACGGAGCTGCTGGGTGGACGGTGGGGAGGAGGCTGGGGTGCGTGACAACACAGGGGGACGAGGGCTCCCTCAGACAGCCTGCGTGGAGTGAGGCTCTGAGTTACCTGAGCAGCGTTAAGACTTCAGAGCAGGGGTGAGAGATGAAGCAGGGCTGAGAAACAAGGTCCCCAGGCACTCTGGTACCCACACACAGAACCTTTTGCCCACATGGTCCTGGGCAGTGGTGAGGCCAGGACAACCTCATCTGCGCAGACCTCCCCCACTGCGGGTCTTCTGGGGGTTGTGCTGGGGAGATTAGGAGTAAGGCCTTTTCTCCTACAGATGTGTAGAGTTCACAATGTCCCAAGCATTTTCATATTCATGATAACACCTTCAAACATGTTTCTTTTTCTCCTTTTGTGCCCATATACAAGTTTCAGGGGCAAGACCCACCATCAGGAGCATGGGTATAGGGTCAGGTCTGGGTTCAAGACATGCTTCTGTCACTGGGCGACTTTCTATTCTTGAAAGGTACTTAAGCTCACCGACCTCTGCTTCCTCACAGCTAAAGCAGGGATAACAATGTCCCCTTAGTAGTGTTACGGAGCGGACTCCATGAGCTATGCCGCTGCGACTTTCCCCATGTATGGAGCGCTCTGTACCAGCACTCTTCTAAGAACCGTGTGTGTTACCCAGGAACCTTCACAGCAGCAACATAGGGAGGTATGTCCTCGTTTTACAGATTTGGAAACCGAGGTTTATGCTGTTGAACAACTCAGCTGACAGAGCAAGCCAAAAGTTACAAGAGCCAAGATTCAAAGCCACTGCTCTTAGGAATGGAACCTCTGCGTTACACGTGCAGATTGGCTCCCGCACACCCAATCTGTTTCTGACTGTGCTTTCCTGTGGACAGTCACCCCTCTGTGGAATCCTCTCCTTGGACAGCTCTCCTATGTGTGTTCACCCCACTGTGGACATTCCCTGTGTTGGCCTCCATCTTTCTCAGCACACAGAGACAACCAGAACCTAGTTCCTTTCCCACTGAGCAGAGTAGTTTCTGTGATGGCCCGAAACGCATAGGTACAGGATACTAAGGCAACGCAGGATCCACTGGGAACACATGGTTAAAGAAAGTATGGCACAAAGTTTAAAGTCAAGCCCGTTGCCGTGGTAACTCCGTGATGTCCATGGCTCCAGGCTGCATTTCTTCTCCAGGTTCCTAGTGACCATTTGGCTTTAGTTTCCCAGGAACCAGCAGACCGACAAACATGAGCAGAGGGTGGGGAAGCAGCTGAGTTCTCCACATCCATTCAGCAAGCTCCGTCACAACACCTGTCGGCCGTACCCCAGCCGGGTTAGCCTCCAAGGAATGAGTCTCAGAGTCAGCAGGCAGCTGCTGAGTGCTTGATCTGAGGCCTGTGGCACCTGGCTCATTGGAACGTCATCATCGCCCTGTGAGGTAGATGCCATGTTCACTTCCTTTTTATAAATGAGAAAACAGATGCCCAGGGCGAATAAGCAATTTCTCAGCCGGAGCCAGGATTAAAACGCACGCCCAGTGTTTCTCAACCGCAGGCATCAACCCCCTCCCCTTCCGCAGCCCCAGGTGGCTCTTAGGAGATCACTTCACCCAGCTCGGTGGAGTCCTGGTGACTTCCGGGCAGTGGTGCTTCGCTTACCGGCACCTCTGAGGCCGAGGACGGGTGTAGTAACAGAACGGCACAGCAAGCTGGGGGACTACACGCTCACGGAATGAAAGCCGTGTGCTCTTGTTTCAGTCTTGTCTATCGGAGGACCATAGCTGTCCTCTCCCTGGGTGTCCAGCATGTCAGCCACCTCCCACTACAAGGCACTAGTTTATGTGTGCAGCTGTGCGATTGCCAGTTCTTGCCCTCCTCATACATCTCTTAGATCAGCTTCATTCCCACGGTGTCCCCTCCTTACTCACCTCCTCCTCCCCTGCTTGTTTTAGTCCATGCCAGCCTTTCAGCTCTGACACTACACATGCCCCTTCGCCCTCCTGGGATGTCCCCCTTCCAGCTCTCCATCTGCTGGCTCCTTCTGCATCCATGTCTGCAGAAAGTTCTTTCCCAATACTCTCCAGAACACCTGTCCTCCACACCCCACCCCAGAGACTCTGTGCCACACTAAACTACTTTATTGTCTCAAGGTCATTTATCACACTCAGAAGTTATTGTTTGTATTTGCTTGCTTATTGACTGTCTGTCTCTTTCTAAATGTAAATTCTGCCCGGGCGGTAGTTCTGCCTGTGCTGTTCCTGTCGTATCCTGACATCTAGAGCAGTCCCCGGCACGCAGTCCTTGCTGGCTAGTTGGATGCATGAAAGAACAGATGAATAAATGGAACCTAATGCCCCAAATGATTGTTTTGCCAAGAATTTTTATTTAAAGTATAAAATTATTAATGAAAGCAGTATCAAATCATATGAAGTTTTTAAAAATTCCATTTCCTAGAGTTAAGTATACTTACAGGTGAATTGTAGCTTTACAACCTTATGAATGCATTTTAGATCCTAATACTTATCTACCTACCTACCTACATATTGTATATACTGCTCTACAATTTACTCTTCAGAATGACACAATTTCAAATAAAACATAGTTATAAAATCCATAAGAAAATTGAGGAGTACCTGGACTTATAAAATAGCCACGAATTCCAAATTTAGGAATTTCTGAACAAACAAAATCCCCCACAGACTAAGTGCCAGTGGAACAATAACATGTCACCCAGCCGGGGCTGCCAGTCCCAGGGAGCCTCTGCCTAGTGGCTGATCTTCAAGTAGCTGCCAGACGAAGAGACATTCGGAGCCTTGAACAACTGTGTTTTTCCACAGTGGAACCTGCAGTCCAAGAGTCTAAGAATTCTTTAAATGTACCTGACCTAATGCAAACAAAAGAAAACAAAAGTAAGGAAAGTCCAAGCTAAATCTAATCCGCCGAGAATAGCAATGATGCAACGACTTCCGTCATTTTTAGTTCTCAGTGATGTCATCGCAAGTGTGAATTTCAGGCTGTGATATTAATAACACTTATCAAGAATGAGAAGAACCTTGAGGACATTCTCTGAGTGACATAAGCCAGCCACAAAGAAAGACAAATATTTATGATTCCACTTATATGAGGTATCCAGAGTAGCCAACTTTATAGAGGCAGAATGTAGGATGGTGGTTGCCAGGGGCTGGGGGAGGGGAGTGGGGAGTTATTTTTTAATGGGTATGGAGTTTTAGTTTTGTAAGATAAAAAAAGTTTTGGAGATTGTACAAAAAATGTAAATATACTTAATACTGCTTAAAAGTGGGTAAGAGTAAATTTTACATTATGTACACTTTATCACAATTAAAACCTTAAAAATTTAAAAAAATAAAAAAAGAATGAGTGGAAGAGAAATAACTATTTTTCCCATGCTATGCTTTCCTGTCTTTCTACTTTCCCACAATTAGAATTCTGAGGTATCCCAGTTTGGTTAGGACAATCCTCGTTCACTGCTGTGGTCCTTGTGCGATTGTCCATGGGTTTCCCTTTCACTCAGGAAAGTGCATGGGTGGAGCCGTGCGTAGTGGCCCATGTCTATAATCCCTCCCTGGGCTTTGGGAGGCCAAGGCCAGGAGTTTGAGACCAGGGCAACATACTGAGACCTCATCTCTACAAAAAATAAAAATAAAAAACATTAGCTACAAGTGGTGGTGCACACCTGTAGTCCCACCTACTTGAGAGGCTGAGGTGGGAGGATTGCCTGAGCCTAGGAATTCAAAGGCACACTGAGCTACGATCACACTACTGCACTCCAGTCTGGGTGACAGAGTGAGACCCTGTCTCCAAAAGAAAAATAAAAATAAAAACGAGAAAAAGTGTGTGGGTGATGATCATCATGCTCACCTTACCCAGTGTGCCTTTGGTAGTAGGAGAGGCCAGCTAGAGAATGCAGGGCCAGAAGACACATCCCGCTAGCATCGTTAGTTATTCCCTTCCTCCTCATTCACTCACTCACACAGAACCTCTGTGTACCGTCCACCTGCACCATGCTGTGGCCTCCATCTGTGCTAAGATGATGGCTTTCCCAGCTAGACTACAGCTCCCCAAGGGCAGGACTTGTACCTAATTCACCTAGTGTCCCCAGATCCCATCCTAAGGCCCGGCACACATCAAGTCCCCAGCAGATTTCTGCTGAATTGCAAGGTGTCCTGGTTCCAGATGAAAGACAACAATTTCTGTTGAGGAAACTCAGAAACCTCAGAGAGGAGGTTTCAAACTCAGAAATCTCAGAGAGGAGGTTTCTGAGAGGAAACCTTGGAAAGCTCTTTTGTTTGTGTGCTTGCCATGGCCCTGCCGGTCTCCTGGGCTGGGTACATGGACTCCCAACAGGAGGGCAAGGGCCTCAGCTAAAGTCTCTCTCAGATGTGACTCACTTCTAAGAGGCTTGCTAGAGCCTTTCTGTCCTGATGATGCTTTTATTATAATCTCACCTTTTAACAAACTAAGAAATAACTCCATTAGTCCTGAGATAGCTGCTCACGGTGTGCTGGTAAATGCTGGGTAGAGCTTGCACATGCCCCAGAACGTGAGTTACCCACCCACTGAGCAGGGCTGTGGAAGTCTGCCGCAACGGCTCGTGAGCTGGGTGATTATTTCAGTCTGGTGGCAGGTTTTGTAAATCCGACCTGGTTTCCTCTCTCCAAGGCAGTGCTGTCCCCTAGGTGAGGTTCAGCGAGCCACTTCCTCAGGTGACTTGCATGTGTGTCCAGGTGTGGGGGAGTTAACCTCTCTGCTTGAGCGTTAATCTCCAGTGACCTGTGGTCATGTAGGGACTTGCGGATGGCATCTCCATCTTCCAAGCTGCTTAAGGTCTCCGAGTCCAAGAAAGGATAGAGCTTTCTGTGTTCCGGACTCTGCCTGTTCCTCCTCCTCCTCCTCCTCGGGGTCCTGAGACCCTTGGGGCGATGGGAGGAAAGGCCTGGGAGGTGTGTAAGTAAATGTTAATGAACGAGAGGTTCGGATAGGAATGTCTTCTAGGGATTTCAGACTTATTTTGGTAAATTAAGCCCCACATCTGGATGGCATTTGGATCAAGAGCCATCGAGAGCTGCCCACATATCCCCCGTCAGCCTCACCCACGTGTGACATGTTTATTAGTCTTTTCAAAACAACTTTGGTTCTACTTATTTTCTTCAGAGTACTTGGTTCTGTTTCACTAATTTCTCTTCTTGTCTTTATTATTTTCTTACTTCTACAAATGTTCCTAACTTCTTAATATGGATCTTAGTTCATTAATTTAAAACCTTCTGGGGCACATTTTTCTCTTTGTCCTGGGATTCTCAGATTCACTGGGGCTTTCTCCTGACACAGATGTGCCTTGGGGGCAACTGGATGGCAACTTAGAGATGAGATGATTAACTCCCATCTCAAAGGATTCTATCTTAGGAAGGACAAGGAAGTGTGTGTTAAGTTTCAAATTAATTACCCAGAAGACAGACTATGAGAGCTCAGAGGTGTGTGGATCCGTGAGAGCTCCGAGGAGGAGGCAGGAGAAAAGTCACACCTTTCAGGACCCGCTGAATCTCACAGATCAGGAGAGGCAAGAGTGGAGGCTGGTGGGGGGCATGTCCAAGATCTCACTGTGATCTGGGGAAATAAAAGCCTTCTCAAGGCTGTAAGGCATGGGGCCAGAGAGAAGAGGCAGGACCCTAGTGTGGGACCCAGGGCAGGCTGACACCCAAGAGTGCCACCTGCACACAGTGAGGCACCCCAGAGACATCGGAGCAGCCACATGAGCACAGTGAGGCCGAGACTGGAAGCTGGGAGACAGCTGGCAGGAGGAGCAGTGGGCAAGGCCACCATCACATGACACAGTGACTCTCTACCTGAGCTCCTGAGTGCAAGAGGGGCAGGGTCTGGCACAGTCCATTTGTGGAGTGCCCCTAGGTCAGGACAGATAGGTCCATCGAACAAAGAACAGCTCCACGACTTTAGATGGGAAGATGCTGGTACAGGAGCCACTGCCTGGCATTTCTGGAACCCAAAGCCTGGCTTTGTCCTGCCACATCCCATCTCCTCCCAGGGCCATAGCCTATGGAACAGCAGAGGTGAGTGAGTAATACATTTGAGTCCCCATACACATTTGTCCAGACTAGGTGGCTGGACATCCTCCCCAGGTGCTCCCTGTTGTGGAAAAATCCTCAAGCAGGTGGCATAGTCCCTGGGAAAGCAGATCTAGGGGCAGTTTCCACAGACCACCACTACTGTTCTCAGCTGTCGCTCTCCCAAGAGGGAACCAAGGCAGTGTCTTCTCCCTGTATTCCCACAGCACTGAGAGCCACTACTTGAGCTCGTCTCCTCCACCTGCGATGTGCCCAAACCTTCACATTCTGGGAGGAGTTTATATTCAATGTCTCTCACCTGTGCCAGGACAGGTGCACGTCATCTGAGGACAGAACAAACTCTCCTGCATAGAAGGGGTGGATTTTCCAGGCTCCGTGCCCCTGAGGAGGATAAGGAGTTCTTGCCACGGTGAGCCTTCAAATCTCACCCAGCCAGTGTCCAACCCTAAACACACCCAGTCCTTGGTCAGGCTGGACCCAGGGCTCCCACTCCCCAGCCTGGCCCCAGGAGGTCTCTAGTCCCAAGGAAATGATGGATCTTTCCAGGGACTTGAATGCCCAGGAGACTCCCCCACAGCAGAAGCCCCTCCTGGAACTTCCCACAAGGGCCAAGTATGTGTGGCGCCCAATTCCTCATCAACAAGCCCTGAAGTTTCCCCACAGGTAGCCTCCCCCACCCCCTAGTATTTACTGCAGTCTTCAGAGCTCATCCCCACCAAAATCAGAGCTCCTCCCAAGGCAGTCCAGGCATCCATGTCCTGCCAGGAATTCATTCCCGCTTTCTTCCCTCCTCCTTTCCTTTTCTCCCTCCACCCTTCCTTCCCTCCCTTCCACCTTTGCTTTCCTCCTTCCCTCCTTCCCTCCTTCTCTCCTTCCCTCCTTCCCTCCTTCCTCCCTCCCTCCCTTCCTTCCTTCCTTCCTTCCATGAGGCTCAGAGAAGGAAGAAACATATTTTATCTGCACTGAATTCTGCAGAGGAACCAATATCTGAAAGTACTAATTCCTCTTTCCTCACCCATCATGCCTGTCCCATGTGACCCACTTGATTTACAGTGGTGGCTCTGTCCAGGTCTGGCCCATGCATGCAGACCTTTGTCACAGGGCTTCTCCCCCGGGTCCTAGCTCTGCCTAGGAGGCACTATATTGTCATTGAGTCTTTTTAAGCTCCACAACTATCATTAAGGTAAAATTGCCATGACTTCTCCTAAGCAGCACCTTAGCTTTAAGGCTTTTTAGAAGGTCCTCTTGATTTGAAGAGATGGCAGTCTTTAAGGATAAGTCAACATGTCCCACTGTTCATATTATGTGTTTACCTCCTCTTTATTCCAAGTCAGTTCTGATTGACTCTTGCAGTATTTACCTGGCCTTAGAGATAAAATCTGCTTAGTTGCTGTGACAAATATTATGCTGAGAGAATCCAGGTCCTCACTTGCTGATGATACAATCTTGTATCTATAAAACCCCAAAGATTCTGCCATGAGACTATTGGAATTGATAAACAAATTCAGCAATCTCAGGTTACAAAATCAATGTACAGAAAGCAGTAGGATTCCTATATGCCAGCAACAGTCAAACTGAGAACCAAATCAAAGACTCAATACCTTTACACAATAGCAGCAAAGAAAGTAATATAGGAATATATTTAACTAAGGAGGTGAAAGTCCTCTACAGGGAGAACTACAAAACACTTAGGAAGGAAATAGCAGAGGACATAAACAAGTGAAAAACCATACCGTGCTCATGGGTTGGCAGAATCAACATTGTTATACTACCCAAAGTGATCTACAGATCCAATGCAATCCCTATGAAAATACCAACATCATTTTTATAGATCTAGAAAAAAATTCTATGCTTTGTATGGAACCAGAGAATACTCCATATAGCAAAAGCGATCTCAAGCAAAAAGAACAAATTCAGAAGCATCAATTTACCAGACTTCAAGATATACTACAAGGCAATAGTGACTAAAACATCATAGTCCTGGCACAAGAACAGAGACATATACCAATGGAACAGAACTGAGAACCCAGATATAAAACCATCCTCATATAGCTCTCTAATCTTTGACACAGCAGACAAAAACATATGCTGGGGAAAAGAATCCTTATTCAATAAATTGTGCTGGGAAAACTGGATAGCCACATGTAGAAGACTGAAACAGGATCCACAATTTTCACCTCTCACAAAAATCAATTCATGGTGGATAATAGACTTAAACCTAAGGCATGAAATGATAAGAATTCTAGGAGGAAATGTTGAAAAAACTCTTATAGACATTGGCCTAGGGAAAGAATTTATGAAAAAGACCTCAAAGGCAATCACAGTAACCACAAAAATAAACAAATGGGACCTGATCAAATTAAAAAGCTTCTGCACAGCCAAGGAACCTGAGAGCAAACCGACAATCTACAGAATGAGAGAAAATATTCACATGCTACTCATCTGATAAAGGTCTGATAACTAGAATCTATATAGAACTCAGGAAAATCAGCAAGAAAAAATCAAACAACCCTATCAAAAAGTGGGCAAAAGACATGAACGTAAACTTTTCAAAAGAAGATAGACTAATGACTAACAAACATGAAAAAATGCTCAATATCTCTAATCATCAGGGAAATGCAAATCAAAATCACAATGAGATATCATTTATCTCCAGGGAGAATGACATTTATCAAAAAGTTCCAAAGCAATAAATGTTGGCATGGATGTGGAAAGATAGGAACACTCCTACACTGCTGGTGGGACTGAAAACTAGTACAACCTCTGTGGAAAATAATATGGAGATACCTCAAAGAGATACAAGTAAAACTACCATTTGATCCCACAATCCCATTACTGGGCATCTACCCAAAAGACCAAAAGACATTCTATAAAAAAGACATCTGCATTCGAATGTTTATAGCAGCACAATTCACAGTTGCAAAGATGTGGAAGCAACCCAAGTGCCCATTAATACATGAATGGATTAATAAAATGTGGTATATGTATACCATGGAGTTCTCAGCCACAAAAAACAATGGTGATATAACACCTCTTATATGATCTTGGATAGAGCTGGAACCCATTCTACTAAGTGAAGTACCCCAACAATGGAAAAACAAGCACCACATGTACTCACCATCAAATTGGCATTAACTGATCAACACTTAAGTGCATATATAGTAATAACATTCATCAGGTGTTGGGCAGATGGGGGGAAGGAGGCACTTGGTATAAATATACCTAATGGATGTGGTGCACACCATCTGGGGGATGGACATGCTTGAAGCTCTGACTCGGATGGGGCAAGGACAATATATGTAACCTAAACATCTGCACCCCTGTAGTATGCTGAAATACAAAAAAAAAAAATTAAAAAAAATAAATAAGAATAAACTTATAAGTTTAAATAATCCAAGAATAAGTAAATAAACAAATAAATAACTAAATAAAGAAGGCTGTCAGGGACCCCACATCTCTCTCAGGATGAAAACTGAGTATGTTAACACAGACTGTGATCAGGACGCCAGTTGTTCCTGGCTTTCCTGGCATTGCCTTGGCTCATGCCTGAGGTCCAGGCCTAAGTCTCAACAGCCCCAGTTCCCATGACCAGTTATACGGCCATTTCCCTCCTGCCTCTGGGCCTTGGTCTTGCTGTTCCTTCTGGCTAGAATGCTCTCTGCCCACCACCATCTGCCCCTTCAGTTTCAGCTGGAACAACACTCCCTCTGAACGTACCCCCTAACTTGCCCCCAAACCAGTCTAAGGCGGGTCCCTCCATGGCCTGTGCCAAGATCACCTCTTTCCTTCACAGCACCCAAGTCAATTGGCCATTTAGGATAGTGATGTGACCATTCTTTTGGTTTGAACATTTGCTGAAATGTACTTATCTTCTGTCCTTACAGGGTACAGGGAGCCTAAACTTTCCCTGTATAGACAAGGGGACTGAAAGACATAAAGTGGCCCCTCCGAGGCCGCCTGCCCAATTATTGCCAGAACCAGTGGTGGAACCATTTGGAACCCCAACTCAGGGTTCAGACTCCCCAGGTTACTCTAATGATTAGACTATTTGGTGGGGCTTTGGGGATATAATTCTGAATATAATTTCAAATTTCTCTGGGACAAGTCCTGGCAGTTCAGAAGGTAAAAAATTAATTTAGTGTCTTTAGCCTTACAGCCTATCTTGGAAGTTTAGTTTTCCAAGAAAACCCTCAGTGAATAAAAATCTTATTAGCTGAGGGTTCTGGGTACTAGGTCTTCCCCTTTTCGGTACAGGCTGGAAGTTAAAGGGGTCTCTGTGCTACTGACTGGGCATTCGTCCGGTATGGATCCACCCATGTAGGCTGATGGACCCATCCCAACCGGGGCATCCTGTGTGGACACAGACCACGAGGACAGGCACAGAGCAGGGAGCTCTGGAGTCACACTGTCCTGCCTGGGCCAGTTCGAGCCCAACCATCCCTGGCTGCATGAATGCGGGGAAGTTAGCAAACCTCTTCAGGCCTGAGTTTCTCATCTGAAAACTGGGAAATTAGTGCCCACCTTAAAAGATTATTTTGATGATTGAATAAGGTAATCAATGCAAAGTTGGTAGTATGCAGTGAGCACTTGGTAAATATAAATTCTATTTTCCGTCTTATCCTCCCCTCCTTCCCTTCCTCCTCCTCCTCCTCCTCTATCTCCTTCTCTTCCTTTTCCTCCTTCTTTCTTCTTCCCATCTCCTCCCTCTTCTTCTTACTTACAGTCTTAATAATAAATCCACACCTTCTCAGCATTAAGATCATTTCCTATCAGCCACAGAAAAGGCACCAAGAAGTCACGGGCCCAGGAGATGGGTTATTTTTTATGTTAACTCTTCTGTTTGATCTGTCTTATGGTTCAAGATGTTCTTGGGCCATTCTTCAGTTTTTTATGTCCTTCCTAAAGTATGTGTATCAGAATTAAAGTATCTAGGTGTGCTCCATCTGGAGCAGCAGAGACAAAACTATCACTGCCCTGTGCAAGAGCCAGGCTGGGCTTCCTGTAGAGTAGCCCCAAATAGCATGCTTTGGGGTGCCAGGATCGCTTGTTGACTCCCACTGAGCCTGTGGAAACCTCTGCAATACTATGAATGATCTCAAAACACTGAGCAGAGGGTGGGGTTGCAGAGGCCAGGCTGTGCTAGCAAACCAGGACCTGCACCACAGGGGACAGTTCAAAGGTGGTTTCTATGGCAAATATTTGTCTGAGTTTTGCTGTTACCTCAACTCTTGCTTTGTTTACCTGGAGGTCATGTAGCCTTTCAAGTTCCAATCTGACTGGCAGCTAGAGGCCCTGGTGACCACACAGCTGGGCAGATGTTAAAAATCTGGGTCGGAATTCACTAGCTAGACCATCAGAGCAGATTCCTTAGGGCCATGGTGTGAGAGAGAAGCAGGTGAACCTGTTCTGGGATTCGGTCCTTCTCTACCCAGTCTCCGGTGAGGAGCCCTGCCACCAGGCTGCATTTGCCTTCTCCACCTGTAGGCTGTCGCATCGCCTGCCCCACGGCCAGCAGACCCCCAGAGCTATTTTGCTGGCAAGGAAGCGGAGTTTTCTGAGCCGGCATGATCAGTGGAACAACATTTTGCAATATTCCTGGTGAGGACAAGGATGTAGCCTTGACCCGAGCCACTGTGTGTTTTAAATCCCGGGACTTATTAACACCAGGTCTGAATGTTATAGCCGTACAGGAGGCGAGGCCGCCCACAACCGGTGCCGGTATAAATCCTTTGAGCAGCATCACAGGTTTTGTCAGGTGGAGGTGAGATCTTTACGGTAGTTTTAACTCCTCACAGAGCAGTCTGTCTAAGGAATATGGGAAATGTGAGGAAGGAGGGAGAGGAGGGGTGGGCTAAGGAAGGTCTCAGCCGGTCTTCTGCCCTATGCCTTGGCAAGGCAGAGTGTGGAACAAACACTGGCTCTAGACTTGCCCAGGTCCTGCCCTTTACTAGCTAAGCTATTGACCGTTGTGAAGCTAAGTTTCCTTCCTTGTAGCCAGGAGACAAAGGCACACAAGAATGCCAAGGGTGGAACCAGCTGATCCCCTATGAGGCACCCAGCACATGGTGGATGGATGACCACCCCAACCCTAACCCTCACAGAGTCATAGGGTCCGAAACCACACAAAACCAGGCCAGACCTGAGTCAACACTGTGACCAGACCCTTGAAGCCGGTCAGCCAGGGGCAGGTGGGGAAAGTCAGGTAAGAAGAGATGCTCATCTCCTGGCCCCATGACCCTTGCACATGTCCTCCAAGGCCCCTGCCCAGTGCAGGAACTTGTAGACTCTGTTAACAATCTTGGTCTTTGCCTCAAGATTAGGCAGTTCTGGAGAGACTTGCCACCTCTGATGAGGGTGATAATGCTTCAACAGCAGTGACACTGGGCTAAGTCTCCTGCAGCCTCAGTGACAGTTTGGAATTAATTCCATTCTTTGTTATTTATATACCTTTGTTACCAACTTCCAGGATGAGAACTTTTCAGGGGCAGTATTGATACATTAGCAGGTGTCTGTAAGAAACACTTTCAGGTATTAAACCCTTTAAATTCTTATAACAGTGCGTTTCCCAATTTTACAGGCAAGAAAACAGACAAGGAAGTTCAGGAACAAGCTCAAGATCATGAGCCCTAAGTGACTGAATCAATCTTCAGTACTAGAGAGTCAGTTTCTAGCATTTAAACTTGTAAATCATTACAACAAATCACAGGCGACAGCCAGACGCAGGAAGCTCCCTGGTCTTCCTGGCCGTGGTTTCCAGACTGGAGAACAGAGCTTTGGCCCAATCTACGCCCTCCCCCCTGCCCCCACGCAGGTCTGCATGGCACCAGGAGCTGCCCCCAGCACCCCACTGCCCAGGGTCATGTAAGTTTAACCACATAGTATGGCCCAGTGATGCCTCCAAGGCCCTGATCACAAAGAGGGATGGTAGAAAGGTTATTTTTAACTGAGATTTTCATCAAATTGACTTGAGATAAGCAATTTCATTTGCATACAAGGCACCATGTTTGCTGGGTTGATGGTGGTGCCGTGTTTTTCCATGCAGAACAAGCAGCCTCTGAACAGAAAAGCCTGCCCTCCTCCTGCAACTTAAAAGGAAAAAGAAAAAAAGAAGGCAATTAGCTGTCAGCTACTCTCTGTGATGTTGGAAAGGGTTCCATCTATCTGATGAACTGAAAACTGGTTCTTCCTCTCAGGAGACTGGAACAGGAAGTTGCAAGGCCCAGGCATACAGGCGCTCCTTGACTTACATGGGGTCATATCCCAACGCATGCATCGTATGTCGAAGATACGGTGAGTTGAAAATGTGTTTAGCACCCCGATAGACCCATCGTAAGCTGGGGACCGTTTGCAGTTGAGCTGGAGCTTGTAAGACGCCATTCTCAGGATTCAGCTTGTATTCTGAAAGACGTGCCCTTCCACAAGCTACGTGTGGCATAAGAAACGTGTGCTGTCTGTGCACAGGTGCCTCTGTGAAGCTAATGCGCTCCTTCTCCACAGGCTTTCAGCTTTTGGGAGAAATGCTGCCAATCCATATTTTCTCTGATTCTTGCTATGCTTATAAAACTGAACTTTTATTGACGAATATCATATTTACAAGTGTACAAATCCTAAGTGTCCAGCTCACTGAATTTTCACGAAGGGAACACACCTGCGTAACCACCACCAAGGTAAAGAAAGAAAGTGTCACCAGGACCCCAGAAGTCTTCATGTCCCCTCCCAGTTTCTCTCTCTCTTTTCAAGTAGAATGGAATCCTCCTGTACGTATTTTTGTGTCTGGCTTCCTGTGCTCAACACTATGTTTGTGAGATGCAAGCACATTGTGGCATGTAGCAATGTTTCATTCTTTCTTATTATCTAGTATTTCATTGTATGATTTTACTGTAATTTATTTATTCATTCTGTTATTGATGGACATTTTGTTTCCAGTTTTTTGGTACAGATGGTATTACAATGGATACTCTTTAAGCTATCTTTTGGTTTGTGTATATATGCATTTTTGTTATACCTAGAAGTGGTATCATTGTTCTTTTAATGTAAGTCATCTGGTAAGAGTTTATGGCCCCGGTAGCCGACATTTACACTTCCTGATGAATGATGAAATTGAGCTTTTTGTGTGTGTCCACTGTAATTTCCTTTTTGGTGAAGTGTCTCTTCACCAAAGTGTGAGTCTTCAAGACTTTTGTCTATTTTTTTAAAATTTTATTCTTTTCCTTATTTATGTGTAAGAGTTCTTTATATATTCTGGATTTAGGACCTTGTCATATACATATATAGGTGTGCATGTGTGTATATATATATATATATATAATATCTTCTGGACACTGTGGCTTTGCTATCTTAATGGAATGTTTCGATAAGCAGAAATTCTTAATCATATTATGTAAACCAATTTAGCTTTTTTCTTTTATTGTTAACAATTTGTGCATTGCATTTAAGAGATGAGATATTTTCCAATATAATTTTATGATTAAGCTAATTTTCTTCTAGAAATCACAATGTTTCACAGTTAAATCTTTAGTTCATCTAAACTTGATGCAATACCTATGATACAAGGTAAGGATCAAGATGCATTTATAACATATTCCATGTAGATATCAAATTGACTCTATTTGGTTTTTTGGAAATACTATCTTTTTTACAGAGCACTTACAATGTCAACTTTTTTGTAAGTCAAGCTTCTTTACATGCTTGGACAGTTTAGGGATTCCCTGTTCTGCCTATTTAATCTGTTACTCTTTCATTGTGCTAATAACATGCGGCCTTAACGTCTATAGATTTAAAATGTCTTGATGTCTGGCAGTACTCTTTTTGTTGTTCTTCTCCATGACTGCCTCTGCTATTCTTGGCCCATGGTCATCTTCCTACATGCATTTTAGAATCAGCTTGTGAATTTATAACTAGATTTCATTTACTGATGTTTTCTTCAGCATATTTATGCCTAGTTCGTGAAAGAGACTGGCCTAGATTTTCCCTGTTTTGTAATCTTGTCATATGTTTGTTTCAAGGTTTTACTGGCTTCATAATATGGGTTGGAAAGTGTATCTTTTTCTACTTTATGAAAGACTTTGGGTACAATCAGTTTATTTCTTTCTTGAGTGTTTAGAGGAATTCACTGGGGAAGCCATCTGGTCTTGAGTCTCTTTTATGTGAGATTTTTAAATTTCAGATTTGATTTCTTAAAACAGATATAGGACTACTTAGATTTTGAATTTTTGTGTGTCAGTTTTGGATAATTGTGTATTTCCTGGAATACATCCATTTCTTCTGATGTTCAAAATTATCATTTTAGTGCTGTTTATAAAAACACTTTATAAACATTTAAATAGCTGTAGAGTCTTTGGTGATATATTCTTATCATTGGAGATACCAGAAAAGTATTCTCTCCCTCTGTGCACGTCTCTCTTCCCCTATTTTCCCTTTTGATGTAACTTTTTATTTTGAAATAATTAAAAATTTACATGAAGATATTAAGATGATACAGATAGTACAGGCCCTGTATATCTTTCACCCATTTTCCTCCAACGGTTCTATGTTGTGTATTAAAACAAGGAAATTTGGCATCTGTGCAATCTGTGTGCATCAGCACACGCTGTCTCACTGCCAGTGCGTGTTCCGTGCCACCGCTGCGAGCGAGACACAGCCCAGCTGCAGTGACGTGCGGGAACCTTGCATCCTGGGTAGCCCCTTTCCCTCTCTCTTTACAATTGTCTAAAATATTTTCTCTTCATACATTGAGGATCACAACAAACAATTTTATAATTTTTGCTTCAACACCAAACATAGCTAAGAAAATTCAACAAGAGAAGGAAAATCTATTGTAGTCACCTGTATTTTTGCTTTTTCTGTTGTCCTTTCCTTTTTCCTGATGTTCTAAGATTCCTGCTTTTCTTATTTCCTTTCTGTTTCATAAACTTTCTCCAGCCATTCTTTCGGGGCAGGTAGTTTTCCTTTGTCTGAAATGTCTTTATTTCTTCTTTATCCCTTCTTTATTCTTGAAGGCTATTTTTAGTGGATATACAATTTGGAGCTAAAAGTTCTTTTATCTCAGCTTTGAAAAATGCTGTGTCACTTTCTTTCAGCCTTCATGACTTCTGATGTTGCTTTACCCCTGGGAGTAAGACGCCCTTTCTCTCTCACTACTTTCATATTTTTTCTTTGTCTTTAGTTTTCTGAAGTTTGATTGTGATGTGTCTTGGCATGAATTTCTTGGGTGAATAATGTTTAGAATTCACTTATCTTCTTGAATCTATAGGTTCTTATCTTTTACCATATTAGAGAAACGTTCGGCCATTATTTCTTTGCAAACTTTTCCAGCTCTTCTCTCTTCTTCTTACCCTGCTGTGACCCGTGTTAGATCACACACATTATGTTTGGTTATAGTTCCAGAGCTCCCCAAAGGTTTGTTCTTTTTTTGTTTTTCTATTTTATTTCTGTTATTCAGACTGGGTAATATCTCTTGTTCTTTTCACAAATTCACTGATTCTTTTATCTGTTCTCTCTACTTTGTTGTTGAATTCATCCATTTTATTTATTTATTTATCATTTTTCCTTCTCTCTCCTCATCCATTTTTTTTTAATTTTGGTGATTGTATTTTTCACTTTTAAAGTTTTGTTTTTATTCTTCTTTATATCTTCTATTTATCCGCTGAGACTTTATATCCGCTTTATATCCACTTTATATCCGCTGAGACTTCCATTTGTTTCAAATGTGTTTGTAATTGCTCATTGAAGCATTTTTATGATGGCTGCTTTAAAAGCCTTGTCAGATAATTCCAACATGTGTGCCATCTGGGTGCTGACATCTGTTGATTGCCTTTTCTCATTCAAGTTGATACTTTCCTGGCTTGGGGTATAAAAATAAATGACTTTTATGTAACCCAGGCATATGAGTACTATGTTACAAGACTTTGGATTTTACTTAAGCCGTGTTTTACCATACCACCTTTGACACTGCCCCAGCAGGGCTGGGAAGGTGCTACTTCACGACTGATAGGTTGGGTGGGAAGGTCTGGATTCCCTATTTCACAGCACACCGGAGAGGGAGTCCTATTAGTGCTGTGTGGAGGTGGGGATTTCAGTCCCCCGACTAGGGTTCTGCTGACACTGCCCTGGACGGGCAGAAGAGGGGTGTCTTGTTACCGTTCTCCATGTGGCCTCTGCTGAGACAGCAGTGCCTCTGTGTGGTGTGGTTATCTCAGCCTCCCACTTGGTGTCCTTTGACACCCCCTGAAGGGAAAGGAAGGAGTTGCCTTACCACTGGGTTGGAGTGGAAGTCCAGGATTCCCAGTGGCCTCCACTGATGCTGTGGGGATGGGGAAAGCCTGTTTACAGTGGGTCGGAAGAAAGTCCCAACTCCCCACTCAGTTTTATCCAATATCACCTCAGTCAACCAGAGAGGAAAGGGACACCTTGTCACATCCAGGGAAGAGTGGAAGGCAAAGATCCCCACTTTGCTGATGGGAGTGAGAGCGTAGCCACAGTTTTCCTGTGGCATTTGGCTACAGTAGAGTAGTTATTGTCTACATTTTCTGTCTTGTTAGGCTGCCCCTTTCCTGGTCCTTTAGGTAGAAAAAGCAGCTTTTCTTGGAGCTCTTTTGTCTATTCCCTTTGGTATTTCCAGGTTGCTGATTTTTCTAGTGCTTAGCCTGAGATATACGAGGCAAAAAGAAAGCCCAGGGCACTCACCATCGTGTCTCAAGGGCCCTGTCCAGTCTCATTTCTTCTCTCCACCACTCAGAGTCTTATTGTGTTTGTTTTCTATATAATATCCAGAGTTTTGAGCTCTACTTAGTGTAAGGAATAGGGAAAAGTACATTAATGCCATCTAACCTCCACCAAATCTGCTTTTTTAGTTCTCACATATGAGTGACAACATGTGATATTTGTCTTTCTGTGCCTGGCTTATTTCACTTAATGTAATGACCTCCAGTTCCATCCATATTGCTGCAAATGACAGGATTTCATTCTTTTTTATGGATGAATAATAAATATTCTATTGTGTATATACACCAAATTTTCTTTGTCCATTTGTCCATTAATGGGCATTTAGGTTGATTCCATATCTTGGCTGTTGTGCATAGTGCTACTACAATAAACTTGGGAGTGCAGTTATCATTTCAATATACTGATTTCCTTTCTTTTGAAATGGAAATGCTGGATTATATGGTAGTTCTATTTTCAGTTATTTGGAGCTCCATATTGTTCTCCATAATGGCTGTACTACTTTACATTGCCACCAACAACATATGAACTTTTCCCTTTCTCCATATCCTCATCAGCATTTGCTATTTTTTGTCTTTTTGATTAGATCCATTCTAACTGGGGTGAGATGATATCTCATTGTGGTTTTGTTTACATTTCCCTGATGATTAGTGACGTTGAGCATTTTTTCATATACCTCTTGGCCATTTGTATGTCTTCTTTTGAGAAATGACTATTCAGGTCTTTTTCCTATTTTTAAATCAGGTTATTTGTTTGTTTGTTTTGTTGCTGTTGAGTTGTTTGAGTTCCTTATATATTCTGGTTAATTTCTTGTTAGATGGATAATTTGAAAATATTTTATCCCATTCTGCAGGTTAAGTCTTCACTTTGTTAAATGTTTCCTTTGCTGTGAAGATACTTTTTAGCTTGATGGGATCCCATTTGTCTATTTTTGCTTTTGTTGCCTGTGCTTTTGAGGTCTTACCTAAACTATCTTTGCCCAGACCAATGTCCTAGAGTGTTTCCTCAATGTTTTCCTCTAATAGTTTCATAGCAGGTCTTACATTTAAGTCCTTATTCCATTTCGACTTGCTTTTTGTATGTGGGGGTAGATGAGAATCTATTTTATTCTTCTGCATATGGAGATCCAGTTTTCTCATCACCACTCATTAAAGAGATTGCCCTTTCCACAATGTCTGTTCTTGGTGCCTTTGTCAAAAATGAGTTGGTTGAGTATGGATTTATTTCTGGGCTCTTTATTCTGTTCCATTGGTTTATATGTCTGTTTTTATGCCAATACCATGATGTTTTCATTACTATAGCTTTGTAATTTGCAATCAGGTAGTGTAATGCCTATGGCTTTGTTCTTTTGGCTCAGGATTGCTTTAGCTATTCAGGGGTTTTTTTTTTGTGCTTCCATATGAATTTCAGGATTTTCAAAAAAATTTCTATAAGAATGTCATCGGTATTTTGATAGAGATTGTATTTAATCTGTAGATCACTTTGGACAGTATAGACATTTTAATAATATTAATTCTTCCAATCTATAAGCATGGGATGGTTTTCTGTTTTTGTGTGTCTCATTTGATTTCTTTCATCAGTGTTTAATAATTTTTCTCATAGAGATTTTTCACTTTTGGGTTAAATTAATTCTTACGTGTTTTATTTTTTGTAGCTATTGTAAATGGGATTGCGTTCTTTCTTTATTAAGATTGATTATTGTTAAGGTAAATAAACACTACTGATTTTTATACATTGATTTTTGTATCCTGCAACTCTACGGAATTTGTTTATCAGTTGTAAGAATTTTTTGGTGGAGTTTTTATGCTTTTCTAAATATAGGATCATGTCATCTGCAAACAAGGATAATTTGGCTTCTTCTTTTCCAATTTGGATGCACTATATTTCTTTCTCTTGCTAATTGTTCTGGCTAGGACGTCCATCACTATGTTGAATAGAATTGGTGAAACTGGGCATCCTTGTTTTGTTCCAGGTCTTAGTGTAAAGGCTTTCAATTTTTTCCCATTGTGCATTATATTAGCTGTAGGTTTGTCATATATGGTCTTTATCATGTTGAAGTATGCTCCTTCTATAACCAATTTGTTGAGAGTTTTTATCATGAGGTGATCTGGAATTTTACCAAATGATTTTTTGGCATCCTTTGAGATGAATCATATGGATTTGTCCTTGATTTTGTTGAAGTGATGTATCACATTTATTAATTTGCATATGTTGAATCATCTTTGTATCTCTGAGATGAATCTCATTTGATCATGGTGAATGATGTTTTTAATGTGTTGTTGAATTCAGTTTGCTAGTATTTTGTTAAGTATTTTTGCATCAATTTTGATCAGGGATATTAGCCTGTAGTTTTCTTTTTTTGTGTTGTGACCTCATCTGTTTTTGGTATCAGGGTAATGCTGGCCTTATAGAATGAGTTTAGAAGTATTCTCTCTTTTAAAGTTTTTTTGAAATAGTTTGAGTAGAATTGGTATTAGTCCTTCTTTGATTGTCTGGTACAATTCAGTAGTGAATTCACCAGGTCCTGGGCTTTTCTTTGATTGGAGACTTTTTATTACTGCTTTAATCTCATTACTCATGATTGGTTTATTCAGGTTGTCTATTTCTTCATGGTTCAATTTTTGTGGGATGTATGGGTCCAGGAATTTATCTATTTCTTCTAGGCTTTTCAATTTATTTGTATATAGTTAGCCATAGTATCCTCTAGTAATCCTTAGTAGTCTGGGCTGGGTGTGGTGGCTCACGCCTGTAATCCTAGCACTCTGGGAGGCCGAGGCGGGTGGATTGCTCAAGGTCAGGAGTTCGAAACCAGCCTGAGCAAGAGCGAGACCCCATCTCTACTAATAATAGAAAGAAATTAATTGGCCAACCAAATATATATATAGAAAAAATTAGCTGGGCATGGTGGCGCATGCCTGTAGTCCCAGCTACTTGGGAGGCTGAGGCAGAAGGATCACTTGAGCCCAGGAGTTTGAGGTTGCTGCGAGCTAGGCTAACGCCACGGCACTCTAGCCCAGGGAACAAAGTGAGACTCTGTCGCAAAAAAAAAAAAAATTAATAATAATCCTTAGTAGTCTGTAATAATTTCTATGGTATCAGATGTAATGTTTTCTTTTTTATCTCCAGTGTTATTTATTTGGTCTTTTGTCTTCTTTTCTTAGTCTAGTTAAAGGTTCTTCACTTTATTTAGTGTCAATTTAATTTATTTATGCTCTGATATTTATTATCTCTTTCTTTCTACTAATTTTGAGTTTGGTTTATTCTGTTTTTCTAGTTCCTTGAAGTGTTTCATTAGGTTGCTTATTGAATTCTTTCTAATTTTTTTATGTAGGTGTTTATTGCTATTAAATCTCCCCCTTAGTACTGCTTTTTCTGTAAACCATGGCTTCTGATATGTAGCATTTCCATTTTCAATTGTTTTGGTAAATTTCTAAATTTTATTCTTAATTTCTTCAATGACACATTAGTCATTTGGGAACATGTTGTTTAATTTCTCTGTGTGTGTTTTTTCCGAGGTTACTCTTGTTATTGATTTCTAATTTTATTTCATTGTAGTCAGAAAAGATACTTGATATGATTTTGACTCATTTGAATTTGGTGCAACTTGTTTTGTGGCCTAGGATACGGTAACCTGGAGAATGTTTCATGTGCTGATGAGAAAAATGTGTATTCTGTAGAATTTGCATAAAATGCTCTATAACTATCTGTTTGGTTTATTTGATCTAGAATATAGTTTAACTCTGGTATTTCTTTGTTGATTTCTGGCACCGATCTGTTTTTGCTGATAGTGGGGTGTTGAAGTCCTCTACTATTACTGTATTACAGTCTTTCTCTTCTTTTAGGTCTATCATTATTTGCTTTATATATTTGGGTGCTCTAGTATTTGGTGCATACATATTTACTATTGTTACATCCTCCTGCTGAACTGACCACTTTATCATTATATAATGATTTTCTGTGTCTCTTTTTACAGTTTTTGACTTACAGTCTATTTTATCTGATATAAGTATACCTACTCTTATTCTTTTTTTCATGGAATATCTTTTTCTATCCCTTTACTTTTAGTCTATGTGTGTCTTTGTAAGTGAAGTGACTTTCTGGTAGGCAACATATATTTGGGTCTTGTTCAGCCACTATATGTCTTTTAATTGGAGAACTGAGTCCATTTACATTCAATGTTTCCATTGGTGCGTAAGGACTTACTACTGCCATTTTGTTACTTGTTTTCTAGTTGTTTTGTAACTCCTGTCTTCTTTTCTTTTTTGCTTACTGTCTTTCTTTGTAGATAAGTGATTTCCTCTGATAGTGTATTTAATTTGTTGCTTTTTAATTTTAGTAGATTTATTATAGGTTTTTTCTTTGTGGATACCATAAAGCTTACAAAAAAATCCTATAGCTATAACAAATTATTTTAAACTGATATCAACATAAATTTGATTGCAAAAAAAAAAAAAAAACCTAGAAAACAATCAAACAAAAACCTGTACATGGTAACTTTTTCTGCCCCCATCTATTGAATTTTTATGGTACAATTTACATTTTTTTATATTGCCTATACTTAACCCATTGTTATAGTTATTTTTTTTTTTACTTTTGTCTTTTAGTCTTCTTAGCAAAGGTATAAGTGGTTTACACACCACAATTACTAGATTTATGTAACAATCATATCTCTGTCTTTTTATTGTGATCTGAAGAACTCTAACATTTCTTGTAGGACAAGTATGATAAATTCCCTTAGTTTTTGTTTGTCTGGAGAAGTGTTTTTCTGTTCTTAAGGATAGCTTTGCTGATATGGTATTATTAGTTGATAGGATTTTTTTTTTTCCTTCAACAATATCAATACATCATCCCACTCTGTCCAGACCTTTAAAGTTTCTGCTCAGAAGTGTACTGCCAGGCATATTGGACCTTCTTTAGATGTTATTTTCTTCTTTTCTCTCACTGCTTTCAGGATCCTTACTTTGTCTTTGACCTTTGAGAATTTGATTATAATGTATCTTGGGGTATTCTTATTTGAGATGAATCTGCTTGGCTACCTTTGGCCTTCCTGTACCTGGGTATTTATATATTTCTCCAGGTTTGAAAAATTTTCTGTTATCATTTCTTTGAATAAACTGTTTAGCCCTTTATCTTTCTCACTTCCTTCTTTAACTTCAATAACCTGAATATTTGCTCTTTTGATGTTGTCTCATAGATCACATAAGCTTTCTTCATTTCTTTCTGGTCTTTTTCTCCTCTGATTGTATTTTCAAATATTTGTCTCAAGCCCACTGATTCTTTCTCCTGTTTGATCAATTCTGCTGATGTTCTCTACTGTATTTTACATTTCATTCCTTGTATTTATCATCTCCAGGATTTCCATGTGATTTTTAAAAATTATTTAAACCTAGCCATTAAATTTCTCTAATAAATTGCCAAATTGATTCTCTTTGTTTTCTTGAAGTTGATTGAGCTTTGTTAAAACAGCTATTTTGAATTCTTTGTCTGAGAGATCACAAATCTACATCACTTTAGGGTCAATCTCTGGAACCTTGTTTTGTCCATTAGTGAGCTCATATTTCCTATGTCATTGATGCTTGTGGGAGTGCAATGATGTCTGTGCATTGAGAATTTAGGTATTTATTTTAGTCTTCACAGTCTGGTTTTGTTTGTGCCTGTCATTTTTCAGAGGGCCTTCCAGAGATTCTAAGCAGACTGACTGTTAAGTTACCTGAGCTTATGACCACTACAGCTGTCTCAGCAGTAGAGGATGCTCTGAAGCCAGGTTTTCCAAGAGTCTCACAATGACTCTGAGATTAATGTGGCTCTCCTGCCCAAATTGACCTGGGAAAGACCCAAAAAAGGTGCTGGGGCTATGTGGAAATTCTGGCCGGGGACCTGAGTCCAGAAGACTGTCCCAGTAACCCAGACAGGTGTGCCTCCTAGTAGGCCTCTGCTAGATGGCCCTCTACTAGATGGGATGGGCCTCTGACTGCAGTAAGAGGGGCTGGAGTTGGGACTGATCCCTTTGGGATCTGCTTTGGGAGGGAGGATAGTGGACCTGTTTTATTGGCTCAAATGGGTGTGTGCACAAGCAGGATAGTGCCTTAACTGCAATAGGAGGGGCAAAAGCTGAGACTGGACCCTCTTGGGATCTGTTGTGGGGCAGAAGTTGCAGAGCCTTGTCTCATTGACTTAGGGGGGTGCACATCTCCCAGGAGTAGCCTGCAGAGATCAGATAGTTCTCTGATTAAAGCAAGAAAGGCCAGATCTTGGACTTGGCTTCCATGGAATCTGCAGTTATATGAAGGCTGGAGATCCCAATCTTGTTGGCTCAGAAAGGCTTGCATGTCCCAGGAGGACCCTGCAAAAACAGGATAGTTCCCTGATTGTAGCAGGAAGTACTGTAGCTGAGGCTGAGGGCCCTTGGGATCTGCTATAAGATGAAGTTTGGCAGTCCTATCAGGGAGGCTCAGATTCCTATGTTAAAGGATAGGCTAGTTTGCCCCTGGGTCCTTATGCAAGTAGTTCTTATCTAGGACCTCAACTGAGGGGGACTGGAGCCAAGCCACAGGGCAAAGTTCAGGTTCACTGCTGAGACTGATGTCAGAGGGCAGGGGAGCTTTTCTGCCAAGGCACTACTGTGTATGATTCCTTCTAGACTCCTTCACAGATGGTTTAGGTTGTGGGCTCAAGACCAAATAGAATTATAGCCAGTCCTCTTGGAGGACTGGGTCATTTCTGGGCTTGAACCTGGGGGCAAGCTTCATGGATCAGCCACTTGAATGTTGGTTGGCACTCTCAAAACGACCCTCCAATGTTTTGGGTTCCATAAGATTTTCATGAACTCCTTCCTACCTAAATCTTGAGGCTCCCAAAGGGACACTTTTGCCTGTGGATGGGTATAGAATTTTTGTCATTGTGGGGGTATTTGAGCATGTTACCTTTTATTCTACCATCTTGGTGACATCACTCCTACATGGGATTTCTCTCTCTGTGCATTGAGAGTTTAGGTATTTCCATCCTTTTACTTTGAGTAGTTCTGTGTCCTTATACATAAGGTGCATCTCATTTTTACAGCATACGAATTTTGTAATAAAAATAAATTTGGCAATCTTTATCTTTTTATTGGACTATTTAAAACATTAACATTTATTTCGTTACTGATGTATTTAGGCTTATACTAATCATCTTTCTATTTCTTTTTCTATTTGTTCTACCTAGTTTATGTTCATATTTTTCTCTTTCCATATCTCTATTTAGGTTAATCAAATTCATTATTTACTTTTTTATTCTATTAACTTTTAGTTATTACATTCACTATCCTTTTAGTGATTATTCCAGGGATTGAAAATGTACATCTTTGACATACTAAAGTCTCATATAAATGACTAATTTTACTTATTTTTCAGTATTGTTACTATTTAGTTCACTTTTATTCCATGCACATTCCTCTTGCCTTTTTCTGTTATTTTAGTATTATTTTGTTGTTTAATAGTCCATTTTCATTTACATTTTCTCTTATTTCTATCCTTTACCTTTTATATTTCCTTCCATTTTTATGTTTCCATGTGGGATAATTTTACTTCTGTCTTTGCATTTACTTTTTAATGAAAGTCTGTTATTGGTAAATTCTTAGAGTTTTTGTCTGAGTGGAAGCATTTTTATTAGCTTTGGATTTTTGTAGTATATGTCTGATAGTTGTAGAATTCTACATTGGTAGTAATTTTTTTCAGCACTTTATAGCTATCATTTCAAGTCTTTGTTCTTCCATTATTTCTATGAAGAAGTCATATTTTTGCTTCTTTCACATGAGTCTTTTTTCCACTCTGGGTGCTTTTCAGATCTTTGTCTTTGGTTTTCCTCATATTTGCTATAATATGACTAGATGTATTTTTTCTCTTGCTTATCCTCCTCCATGTATTCTTAAATCTATGGCTAGATGTCTTTTATCTAGTTTGAAAAATTCTTGGCCATTATCTGTTCAAATTTTACCTCTCTTTCATTCCCTCTTTACTCCCTTTTTGTAATTCTCCTTACCTATATTTCAGATCCAATAGTATGGCGATTTTTTGAAAGAAACAAAATGGTCCTGGTAAGCAACATTTACTACATATATGCTCTTCATGCCGATTTTAAGCTACCAACAGTTTAACAAGGAGCTACAAAATACCTGAAAATTACCAGTTGGTTCTTACCAGCTGGTATGAGCTGGCCAATACACCACTGGTTTAACTTTTGGATTGAGTCTTACATGTCAATTATGCAACTTTTGTATGATTCATCTAGTTTTCTCTGTGATACCAGAATTTTTCTATTGATCTATCTTCCAGTTCACTAATATTCTCTTTAGCTGCATCAAATCTGCATTATCCCATTAAATTCTTAAACTAATTATTTTACTTTGTTATTCTAGATTTTTTATTTAAGCCTTTTTAAAAATAAAATTTGAAAATTTCTGATGACATTTTACACCTTTTGTTTCAGGATATTATGGGGGTACAAACATTTTGACATTTTAAATCTTATAATCTATTTTGCTTGAACATATTAATCACAATTATGTTAAAATCTATGCTCTTTCACCTTTGGGTCAATATTAACTACTGGTCTAAATTTTTATTAGTCTTAATTTTTGTTATCCCTGATAATTTTGGTTAAATAACAAAGATTCATATGAAACATTGGAGATGTTCTGAATGTTGTTATCCTCTGCAAGAGATGATGAATTACCCTTTCGTTAGGCAGGCAACTAGAATAGGGTGAAATACTTCAATTTGATTGGTAAATACCTACCATGAGACTGGGTCATAGTTGTTGTTAGGATCCACCTCTGTTTTTTTACTATTCCATGGTAACATTACATGTGCCAATCAAGAGCTTGGGTATTTTAAGAACTCTTCACCTTTCGTATGTACTTAACTATAATTTTTGTTTTCTCAGTCTGATAGCAGTGCTAAAAACTGTTCTGTGATGCAATGCTTTCTTCTTTGCTTCTTACCCACTTGACTTGTACAGTTTCAGATTTCAGCAAATGCCTTGAGGGGAAAACCACCAAGTATTTAACTTATTTTATGTGGTTTTCCTCTCTCAGGTATTTTTCCCTCTTAATTCCTAGCTATGTTGTCATCTCTTCAATGCCTTCAACATTGGTATACTTTGCATTATATTTGGATCTTAAAATTTTCTTGGCAAAATGTTGGTCTACTTCAAGCTATTCTGTCAAGACACAGCAATCCCCTCCAATTTTTGTTTTATAAGAGACATAGTAATACACAACAACTCTAGAATTAGGAATATTTGTGATCAATTTTTTGTTCTGTCATTTGATAATTTTTAGAACTTGAACCTGTTGATTTTACCTCTTAGTGACCAAATTTACAAAGTCATGTGATTATTGGAGCTGACATTCTAATGGAGGAAAAAAGTAAGTAATAAGAATTAATAAACTATGAAATATTGCTATGAAGGAGATATAAGTATGCATCATTGACACATAGACATTATTTGTTATAATTATATGGAAAATGATAGAATACTTTATGGAAATAGAATAAAGGAGAAAAGAGATACAAATAAAAAACAGGTGAAAAAAAACTGTGAGTATGACATCATAAAAGCTGGAAAAGGAGACTATTTCTAGAACACTGAGGTAGCCCTCTCTGTCAAATCCTGCTGACATAAAAGAAGATGATGGCAAAAAAATGGACCATTGGACTTCACAATATGAGAATTGTTAGAAAACTTGACAAGAACAGTTTCAGTAGATTTTTGTGAACAAAACCAGATAAGGGTGAATTGAAGAGTGAATTAGAGGTATGGAAAGGGAGATAACTTGTTGACACAAATTTTCAAGAAGGTTGCCTTTGAAGAGAGGGAAGGAAGTGGGTCTTGCCCATTCATACAGCTTCTTTCCTCTTTTCCTCGTGCCTGGTTATACAACTCATAGATCCTGGTTCAGACTTTTCAGATTTTACTGAGGTTGAGAGCCATTTCATTTGTTAAATTCATGTTTAAGATGGTGTTTACTTTAGATCGATTAATATTTAAGATCTTCTGTTTAAACTTTTCAAAATATATTCTAAAACAATGTAATCAGTCTAAAAAATTATGGAATTCCTATGGCAGATTTGAAGGAGGTAAACAGCAGGTGAAGCAGCATGGTAGTGGTAGAGCAAAAGACCGGCATGCTTCTGAGTCATGGAGTCCTGAGTTCAAGTCCATCCTCTATGTGTCATCTGAGACAAGGCATTAATCTTTAGTTTACAGATTGTATGTAGGTTTTTATATGGAGAGATTTCTATAGAGATATAAATCCATCTACCTATGTATATATAGATTATAACATTCATAATTTGCAGCTGTTCCTCAGTAACTCTGGGGGACAGGTTCCAGGACCTCCCACAGACCAAAATCTGCAAATGCTCACATCCCTGACATAAAATGTAGTAGTATTTGCACATAGCCTACGCCATCCTCCCATACACTTTAAATCATCTCTAGATCACTTATAATACTTAATACAATGTAAATGCCATGTGAATAGTCATTACACTGTACTAGTTAAACAAAGATGACAAGAAAAAGAAGTCTGTACATGTTCAGTACGGACAGACTTCTTTTTCTTGAATATTTTTTATCTGCAGTTGGTTGAATCCACAGAGGCAGAACCCGTGGATATAGAGGGCTGGCAGCACATCTTCCACCGATTTAGTCTGGAATTATATGTTCATACATGTGTGTGCACACTTGTGTGTATATGTATCTATACCTGTATCTGTATCTATTTATATCTTTAGAGATTTAAGACGCCTTGATAAATAAAATAAATATTCAAATGTCGACCATGCAATAAATACTAGTTCCTTTTTTCTTTTGTCCTCAGCTCTCCATCTCTTCGGCTAGTCAGCAATACAACTCTCTTCCTTTTCCAAGTTTCTCTCGTTATTAAAGTTTCTTTTGCTATTGACATCTCACCTTTCCTAACTCCAAGGTATCACCCAGCTCAATAAAACCAATAAGAAGTCTATTCTGCAATACTCGGGGTCACACATGAGGATAGCTTTGAAACTCATTCTCTCGTTCCATTTCGCAGGCTGCAGTTCTAAAAGCTACTTCTTTCTCTATCACTCCTCTAAAATTATGTCAATAACCATGACACAGAGAACCAGCCTTCCCCTCTCACACCTGCCTCATTTTTACTTCTCTCTATTAATTCCATCCGATCTCTCCCAAGTCACTCTGCGCTTTCATATTATCTTCTGAGTTCCTGGCTGCTTGGTCTCTATGTTTCTAAATTTAAAAAGCTCTGCTCTCTCTCATGTCCCATCTGCAGGGCAGACCACAGAATTTGTGGAGCAACATGAAAATAGGGCCCCTTGTTCAAAATGCAGGAAAAGAAATGCAGTTAAAAATAAAAAGCTATAAAGATTATCCTTTAAAAACATTTTATTGCTAATAAAATGTAATGAGGAAATAGTGATATTTTCTAATCACAGCACAACAGAACATAAAAAGGACAGGGGAGCCTCGCCGGGCTACCTCCGCGTGGAGCCTCTCCCTCCTCAGGCCCCAGACTCCGCAGCCAGCGGGGTTGTGTGCGGCGCGACCCTGTGCTGCGCTTGCCATGCCTGCCGCCTGCTACCTGTGCGCCCCCAGCAAGCCTCCACTGAGAAGCAGGAGGATTCATCCTTGCAAGCACTTATTGAAGGGTGTGAAGACGGAAAGAGGGGCTTTGAGACCACACTAAACCAGGACCCTCCACTTACTAACTGTGGCTTTGAACAAACTTTTCCACCTCATCAAGTCATGGGTTTTTCATTTGCAAGATGTGAATGATAATATTTTCCTTCTAGCATCCTGTAAGGTTAAATATAATGCATGTAGGCATTCCCAGGAGAGAGCTGGCATATGGGTGAGAACTGATCAATGGCTGTTGCTATTTTTTCTGCAAATGAATAAATAAATAAATGGACTACTGTCTAGATCAACAAGGTGTTGGGATCACTTTATCTCATCTTCACTCTTGATTCTTTTTTTCTTATACAAGGACACTGAGTTTTATAATCTCTATATATTCTAATTACTGAAAACGTTTTGTCTATTTTCTTCTTGTTGTGAATCTTGAATTCCATTTTTTTTTTTTTTTTGCAATAGAGAGCTCCAACTCAGTAGCTTAAATCTGTTTGCCTGTTTATTGCATAACTGAGCAGACCTGTAGAAGCTGTCTTGTGTATTTCCTTTTCAAGGAAATGGAGAGTGGAATGTGACAACTTGGAGCAAGGATGATGGTCCAGTGCAGCAGGGAGAGGTGGCCTTGAGTGCCGTGCGGTGGACGCTCTCTAGATTGGCCTGACGTATGTGAACTATTCAGTTCTAGCAAGAGAGGGATTCAGATAAGGACAAGAGCTACTTTAGTAAAAACTGTGTGAGAATTGGAGATGCTGGGAAAACCTTCCTTGGGGTCCAACATAACAGCATTGTATGAGCAGTGGTCAGAAGTTCTTTTGCCAAATGGGATGCTCGTTAACCATGTCAGAGTGTCAGGGAAATGTGGAAGTCTTGGCAATGGGACATAGAAAGGATGACTCACTGCCCCCTGTCCTAAAGCTGTTTATGACTCTTGCAAATTATGGAAAACTGATAAAAATGTAAGTGATTCTTGTCTGTAGAAGTGCACATTAATTGTGTTCAGTGGAATGCAAGTTATTGTGCTGCAGATGTGCCTCTTTGGCATCTATGTTAATTTCAACATCTTTTCTCTGCTTATGTATGGGTGATATTTTGATTCCTTTGAACCAGTGGAAACATCTTACTCATTATTAATAAGTAAAGTACAATTGCTAACAAGTGTTCCTTTTATATCTATGTGACAAATATGGTTATATCTTATTAAAAAATAATCTTTTAATAGTTTGGGAAGTCATGAATTGAGATGCCTGGGGGACTCACCTGACAGGCAGGTAAAAATGTTTTCCAGAGAAGTAAGTACACCTCATGGGTGGCTTCAGCCACCTCTTTTCTTTGCTCACAGAGGTGAGTCCCAAATGGAACCAGAGCCATTTTGCTCAGTCTCTTCTCTAGTTCTTTCTCCCTCTGCTCTCACTAATTTGGAATCTTCGATTTTGCTTTTTGTTGCTGTTGTTCATCTACTGCAGATAAGTTATTCCACGCTGGGGGCAACAATGAGTGGGCACTTTGCCTGACCGTTGTGGTGATCTCCCTAAAAGGCATTATAGAACATAATCCATTTCATATCTGTGTTGTGTATTCTCCATGTTGCCAGGGAATCTGGCTGCAAGCCCTTTGTCTGTGCATCATTATGTCTCTTTTGAGTTCAAAACAATTAAGATATGCATGGTAACCAGGCAGAAGTATAGCTCATTGAGATAGAGTGGAAATCAAGTGTATTTCTACTGAACAAAATTAATGTTGTGACTGGCTCAGGGATGGACAGACCTGACTAGAACCCACAAGGAGCCATGAGGCTTTTGCAGGGCTCTCGGGAGAGAGGCATCACATTTTATGCTGAAACGTGCCACTAGGTAACCTCACTCTGAACTTGCTGGCAGGCGTGTTCCCATCAGGAAGCTGGAGAATGAAGAGGCACAGAAGAATAGGACCCAGAGACTGAGGGAAACTGAGGTCTGTCTCTGGAGAAGGTGTGGCATGGCTCCACCAAGTGTATGACGGTCACAACGTGGAGACCCAACCCTGATGGGCAAACTGTGCCAAGGACATGACCTGGTATATCACTGCAGCTGCAGGAAGGCACCAAGATCATCTTCCCAAAATACTGCAATGTCGTGAATGACAACATTCAAGCGCATGTTGTCCTTGTGCTCAAAGTTAAAACCATGCACACTAGCAGGGGAAGGGCTTCCCTGTGCTCTACATAGACCCAGCCAGGTGTGAAGTGGGGCGTGGAGGAGGTGTGACAACGAGGCCACCCCATTTCTTCCCACCTGCTGGTGCTTTTTTTCTTCTTTCTAGCACTCCACTTGTTCTCACTCCCTGCCTCGTTTTCCCCAGGCCCCATGGGGCTGCACCATGAACACACCCATCATTGATAAGTAAAAGTCGTCCTTTACTTCTGCCATGAAGTCACCCAGTCAAGTATCGGGGACAGACTTAGAGCAGGGAACCCATGGTCAAGTTGAAAGTTGTTCCCAGACAAATTAACAGTCCAGACACAACAGATCCTCCTCTTAGACCTTGTCCTGGCCCTCCTAGAGTCCCTCAGAGTAATGCCCCCTCCCCAAACACACATCCTCACCCAGGACCACCCAGCACTAGCTACATTTCTAACTATAAACATTCCTGTCCCTCACTTGGCCCTGGACTGAGTTGTCATGTGGGAGAGTCAGGCAAGCAGACACAGGACGGAAGGATATTTCCTTAGCCCTGGTTCGAATCCCACTCCCCACCAGTGGCTGCAGCACGTGCCAGTGCTACTGTGTGGAGAGGCACAGGATTCCTTGCCCAAGACTGAATGTAGAAGACTTCCCTCTGTTTATAGAAAGTCCCACAGCTCTGCTGAGACTGTCCTCTGCCTTTCTGTCCTCCATCATCCCACCTCTGAGAGAAGCGAAAGCAGAAAAAAGAGACTGCTTTGCCCCCTCAGCTCACCTGGGTCTACAGGGCCCACCAGGTGCTAGTCAAGGTCACCACCCACCTCTCCGCACACTCCACCATCCACCAAAGACTGCCTGCACACTCGCTGGAGAGACAGCAGGGAAGAGAGGTCACTGAGGGACACTTTCTCTGGGGAAGAGGCGAGCAAGGCCCAGGAAAGCCTGCCTGGGAGCCCCCACATGCACACCCAGAGAGCGGGAAGACCAGAGGCTGCCCCAGAGGACCTGCAGGAAGAGGCAGGGATGGGGTAGAACACTGTCCCTGGTCAGCAACAGCAAGCTCAGAGGTGAGGAGGGGGCCCTTGCCCCCAGCCTCACTCAGTGAGAGAGCAGAGTCCTGGGGGCCAGTGGCAGCTGTTCCTCACTGACAGATCTAGGGTCAGAGACTGCTCCTTCACCTCCAAACTCAGGGCCTGGCTACCCCCAAACTTCCAGATTTTACCTACATTGCATGATATGGGAAGCTACCTGTCTCTCGCATGTCCTGCAGAATGTGTGGGGAATTTCTGGCCCTGTCAGGCCTGTGTAACCTAAGCTCCCCTCCGCCGCCCTCCCGCTGCTCACGCGGCTGTATGAGATTGCAGACAAGGAAGAAATGAGCCAGGCCCGAGGGTTGGGTCTTTAGTTCTGACTTTGACAAGCCCCTGGGTGTTTTTATGGTAGCTTTCCTATCATTTTTCCCCCCAGTGAACGTTTTAGAAAAAAGGCATGTATTTCAAAAACAGGTCAGCTTGTTAAGAGGATAAAAAGGAAACTCGGCCAGCGGTGGCCCGGCTCAGCCTCCTTCTGCGAAGCCAGGCGCTCCAGGAAGCCCAAGCACACGCGCATCGCAGCTGGGGCCTACCTTCCCTCTCCGAGCCCCAGCCCTTGGCCGGCCTGAGCCTGGACCCCACCATGGCACAAACGGGGAGGACACCTCTCTCCTAGGCAGTTAGTAAAAGAAACAGATGCATTTGGGAAGAATAAATCTCCTTGACTCCAAAAGGCAGAGACCACTGTCTTCAGAGGATGTGCTAGCACCGGGACAAAAGGAGTTTCTGAGACAGGATGGAAACGTTTCTTTGTGTGAAATTTCTCTCAGAAGGGACAATGGAGGGGACTTTCCGATGCCCAGACACACCTCAAAGAGGGAGCCTGGGCCGGGTGACACCTGCCTGCCTCCCCGATAACCTTGCCTCATCCTCGGGAGTCCCAGAGGGGTCCCGGACTTCCCGGGCAGGGAAGGAGAGAGCCTTGGCCATGACTGTTCGTTCTGGGACCGTACGATTTTCCTGGTACGTCTTTCTCTCTCTTTCTTATCCACTTCCTCCTGCCTAGAAACTACCAGCCTTGCAACCTGCGTGAATGTGGCCATTGCCTTTTGCTTTGCCCTGGGGCAGGTTGTCTACATGACTTTTCATGCAGGAGACCTGGAAGTCCCATGATGGATGTCAGGAGTCAGGAGAAGACCACGGGGACAGAGAAAGACTCGTGCCTCATGGCTGGGCGAGGTGAGTGCCTCTCACTGTAAGGGCTGTAGTCCTTTGTTGCCCTTGCATTTGGGGAAACAGCAAGGAAAGGCTATAGTGCAATGAGCCTGCACAGAAGACCGGTGTCTTCTTGCGGAGGCCGCCCATGCCCAGTGGGGCAGGGCCCCGTGGGGCCTCCCGTCGCGCCTCCCCTCCCTCGGCTGCCCAGGCGCTACCTGCCAGTGCCTCCGGCTCACGGGGAGCCGGACTTCACGTTGTCAAGGTTCAGTTCTTTTTTTAGTTTGTTTGCTTATTTATTTAACACTGTGTCCTGCTGTCTTTGTGCCAGGTGCTATTCTAGGCACTTTAGAAATATTAGTTCACACATGGAATCTAAAAAGCTTGCTCTCGCAGAAGCGGAGAGTAGAAGGGTGGTCACCAGTGGCCGGTGGCTGGGGGGGCGTCAGGGAGATGCTGGTCAAAGGATACATTTCACTTAAATAGGAGGGAACCGTGGACATGAGGTAATGCATATATGTTAATTAGCTAGATTGAGTCATCCCACAAAACATCATGTTGCACCCAATAAATATATTCAATTTTAGCTGTCAATTTAAATAAAAATAAAAAAAATTACAAACAAAAGGAGTACCAATCCATGAATTCTCTTGCAGACCCTTGCAGAGCTGTTCTTCCTACCCTCTGCCCCTGGGCAGGCAGCCCCAGCGCACAGAGGGTGGGACCTTGCCCCAGGTCCCACAGCGGGCTCCTGCGACCTTGGCCGGCACTGTCACATGCTGTGCCAGGCCTTCCCTCCTCTCTGCCTCCTGTCCCACTCTGGAGCCCCTGCTCAGCCCCTGCTCAGCCCCTCTCTCTTCACGACATCCAGAGACTCTTCTCTCATCCCCAGATCTCCTCGGACTCCTCTGACTCGTCATGCTGACACCTGCCCTGTGCCAGGCCCTGCGTACAAGCTGGGGCCCTTCTGAGCGGCCTGGACGTGGCGGATGCTGGTGGGCTCACAGTCCAAAGGAAAACAGGTGAGTGGCCAGGTATCACAGTCCTCTGAGGAACACTCAGCCCTGAAGTCCTCGCATAGATACCTTGCTTAGCCCCTTACTCCAGACACGTAACTGCCATCCTCAGAAAACAAGTCATATCACATTATGTATCTGTGACAGTCACAAGGGTGAACTGTGCTCTGTGCACAGCCTCCACAACTGTATGCAGGGACTGCAGGAAGGGGTGTGGGGGTCAGAGGGGCCCGGCCAAGCCTGGGGAAGGGTCAGTGAGATGTCCCAATGGAGAGCACTTCCGGAAAGTGGCCATTCCTCTGTTATTACCATGGCTGAGTGTTCTGTGCCTGGTCCACATGTGGGCTTGAATAGAAGACATGGCCATGACAATACCGTTCATGACACAGTCCACAGTCACTCCCTAGGCCACTGTAAAGGATGTGCTTCTAGAGTTGGACCTGAACTTGGGAGCCAGAGTTCTATCTGCCCCAAAACCATCAAGTTATTTTGCCTTCCATTTCTCCTGGATGGGCTGGCAAGTGGTTTCAAAAGTAAATACACCAGAACTTTTTTGTTTTTTAAAGCAATGTTAGGTGGGCCCTGTCCCAAAGTGCACACCACAGCCCCCGGCTGCCTCACTTTCTCTAGGGCAGACATGGGCACAGATGACGCAGGGACCACCCAGAAGATCTGTCCACAGCCTGGGCCCACACCCCTGGCACCTCAGAGAGACACCGCCAGCAGTGAGAGAGGTTCTATCTTGTGTTGACAGGGATACTCGCTGGAGCAATCCTCAAAGACTGGGGCAGGAAGGAGAGGACCCCACCCCTCCTGAGCAGCACTCATGTCTCCAGCCACTGGGGATCTCAAATGGCTTTTCCTGGGCGTTTTGGCATGGACACGCAAACTGGTGCTGTTCCCTCGTCCCTCCACTCACTGTCCCTCTAGCTGTTGAAGACTGGCTCTCCTGCCTCTTGTGCCATTTAGAAATCTGGGCATTTTCACTTCCCACCTCCTCTGCTTCCCTCCTCTCTCTCTCCCCAGACAAGAGGAAAGAGTGTGTGGCCAGAAAAGTGGAGGCAGGATTCAGGCACCTGCACGGATAGCTCAGATCAGAGACACCTGCCTGGTTTTCTAACAGAACACAACAGTTTCATGGCTCACGTCACATTACCTGATGTTTTAATCCAGAGAAATCCAAAGCAGTGAAGGATCTACAAGACCACCTGTTATACGCTGCTCACCCCCATGTCACAGATGAAGAGACAAATCAAGACCAGGGAAGAAATAGGACCCTCCCCACTATGGGCTGAATTGTACCCCACGAAAAAACCCACCTGTTAATGTCCTAACCCTCAGCACCTCAGAATTGGTGGTATCTGGAGATGGAACCTGTAAGGAGGTGATTAAGTTAAAATGGGGCCGTTAGGGTGCACCCTAACCCAGACTGGCGTCCTTATGAGACGAGGGAAGACAGGTGAAGACACAGGGAGAAGGCAGCCACCTCCAGGCCAGGGAGAGAGGCCTTCAGGGAAACTAGCCCTGTGAAATCTTGCTCTTGTCTCTCAGTGTCCAGAACTATGAAACAATAAACTGTAGTTTGAGTCTGTGATATTTTGCTATGACAGTCCTAGCAGAATAATGTACCCCCAAATTATACAGCAGAAGGTGGAGTGCAGGGAAGCCCCAGTTCTCTGCTCTGTCCACTGTCTGAGGCTCCTGCCCACTCGGTCTCATTGTCAGCTGCAGGAATTTCTCTTCTAGAGGAATATGCAGCCCATGAGCATGCACGTGCGCACACACCCACGTGGGTCCTGAAGAATAAGTACATAGTTGTGCAGAGAAAAGGAATAAGAAAACATGTAAAAGAAAGGCAATGGCCCCAGCGACATGTGGGGGAACTGCAGCCTGGGGGTGGGGTCACAGCCCTGGGAGGGTCAGGAGACATGGGTGAGACGCGGTCAGGCCAGGCTCTCACGAATCTCCCCAGGGAGGTACCTGGGACTTCATCCTGCAAACAGCAGATATCCTGAAGGATTTTAGACAGGGGTGATGCAGTCAGATTTAGTCTCAGACAGTTGGTCCTGAAAACAGAGACCCGGACCATTGGGTGGAGATGGGAAGCAGACAGTGCAGTGGTTCCCGAGAATGATGAGGGCATTCTGAAGGCCTGGGCTGTGGACGGGGAGGGCCTGGAGAGGGCAGGGGGGTCTGCAGCCACACTGCAGGGGAGGAGGGGGCACCCAGCTCTGGGACTATTTGCCATCTCATCTGCAAAGTTCGAAGGGTGGTTGAGATCTCATGCGCTGGAAAGCAATCTGTCCACAGGACACAAAGAGACGTTATGGAAATGTAAGGAGGCACCTGCTTCCCTGTTGATAAGGGTTCACTCAAAACCCACATGTTATTTACGTTCTTTGGCCCAGCTGTTAGCTCCCTATAGATACTGAGCGATAAGAATAATCTAGTAGTAATGTTATTCCATTTGGAGCAGATTCTGTGTTCTTAAGCTGGAAGTCAACCACAGGAAAGATCGACCAGGAGGTATTAAGGGGCTTGAGTAGCTTGGATGAAGATGGTGGAAACAATGCATAGAAGCTCATTCACAGCAAGATTACAAAAACAGAAGAGCTGCGTGCCTAGGAAGGCCTTACTGCTTTTCAATAACATGATAACATTCCTATAAAAGTAATTTATAGACAGACTCAAGGCAGAGCTGGGAAGCTGAGCCTGTGGGTTTTGGAGACGAACCCACAAGCTCCACCTGGGAATTGTGTTGAGTTTGTGTTTCGAGGTGGAGGCCGCTGCTCTTGCTCTCGGATTTCCAACCCCAGGCTCTAGTTGCATCGTATACAGTGGGCAGCAGCTGCTGTGAGCTGCATGAGTCAGGAGGAGTCTAGAAAGCCTCAGCATCCCCAAGTCCAGAGCTTGCAGAAGCAGGTGATCTGCTAGGAGCTTTGTGCTCAGTGATGAGACATCGTCAGAGGAGGGAGGCTGGAACCTGGTGCACGAGGGCCTTGGGGACCCGGAGTGGCATGCCGGTGGGCTGGTGTCTGCTTTTACCCACAGGTGTAGGTGGAACTTGGGAGTGCTTTTGCAATTGAGAGGAGGTGAAAAGGGCAAACCTCACTTGTTATCCTATTAAGGTACGTGCTGGGATTCTAAATTAGTGTGGGATTGGAGACTGGAGTTTGTGGCTGATGTAAAGGAATCAAATCTAGTCTGAAGGTGAGGAAAGAAAAGCCTCCTTAGCCGGTAACCTTTACCTTAGACCTTCAGACCTTGGCAGGCTCAGGAGTGCTGAGGAGTGTTCCAGGCGTAGGAACGGCATGTGCAAAGGGCCTGAGAGGACCAAGGCAGAAAGGAGCTCAGCTGTGTTTTGCTGAAGAGAGAAGGCTGGTGTGGCCAGAGCCTCTGGAGTGAGCACTTTTGGAAGGAAGACAGAGCTGAAGAAGTGGGTAGCGTCTCAATACTCAGGGCCTTGTAGGCTATGCTGAGCTAAAAGAAAGTTCTCTACCATGGTGAGGGTATGTTACAGAGAGCAGGAACGATGACATGTTTCTTCAGAGGCCACAAAAATGTTGACAAAGCCCTGTCCAGGAATAGGGACAGAGCTGTTGGAAACGGGAGAGCCTCCCTCCTTAGGGCTCAAGCTCCTTTCTATCAGCCATATGCTGTCATGCAGAGATGAACACAGGGGACTTCAGTGTGGCAACTGCGTAGAGGAGCTTCTGGAACATTCCCAGGCCCCTACTTACCACCGTCCAGCCTCAAATCCCCTCTAACCTAGAGAGGCTCCTTTCTCCACATTTTCTCATCTTCCTGTCTTTTCTCCCTCTGGTTTTCTCTTCCTCCTGCCCTCTCTCCTCACCTCGCCTTCTTTTCTTTCTTTCTTCCCCTCTTTAATTTATTTAATTTTTTAAAATAGCTTTTTTTGGAACAATTTAGTTTCACAGCAAAACCGTGTGGAAACTACAGAGAGTTCCTGTAGCCCGGTCCCCACACACGTGCAGCCTCCCTCTCCGTCAGCTTCCCAGGGCGGACGTTTGTGACAGCTGATGAACCTGCATGACACGTGGTCATCACCCGGAGTCCACAGCTAGCATCAGGGCTCCCTCTTGGTGTTCTGAATTCCTAAGGGTTTGGACAAATTCCTAATGACCTTTATCCACTCCTACAGTGTCATATAGAGTAGTGTCTCTGCCCTAAAAGTCCCCTTGCTCCACCTGTGCTCATCCCTCCCTCCCCCACTGACCCTTTCACTGTCCCCACAGTATTGCCTTTTCCACAGTGTCACATTGCTGGGGTCACAGAGTATGCTGCCTTTTCAGACCGGCTTCTTTCACTTAGCAATATGCATTTATGTTTCCCCCATGTCTTTCCATGGCTTGATAGCTCATTTCTCTTTAACATTGAATAATTGTCCATTGTCTGGATGAACCACGGTTTATTCTTCCATCCACCCACTGAGGGACATCTTGCTTGCTCCCAAGTCTTGGCAATGATGAACAACGCTGCCATGAACATCCGTGTGTAGGTGTCTGTGTGGATGCAAGTTTTCAACTCCTTACATTAATACCAAGGAGCTGAGCTGCTGGATCCCATGGTACGAGTATATTCAGTTTTAAGAAATTGCCAAACTGTCTTCTTCCAAAGTGGATGTACCATTCTGTGTTCCACCAGCTAGGAATGAGAGCTCCTGTTGATCCACATCCTCACCAGCATTTGCTGGTGTCAGTGTTTTGGATGTTGGCCATTCTAACACGTGTATAGTGGTATCTCATTATTGTTTTAATTTTTTTCTTCTTTGGTGGAATTCACCGGGGAAGCTACCTGAAACTGGAGTTTTCTTTGTGGGAAAATTTTTCACCACAAATTCAATTTCTTTAATAGATCCAGGGCTTGTCAGATTAGCCATTTCTTCCTGAGGGAGCTTTCCAGTTGGTGCGCTCTGACACTCCATGAACACTTGAATGTAAGGATGAATGGATGAACCAACGGAGCAATAAACAAGTGATTCGTTGTTTGGAGAGACCGATTTGGGCCAAAGTGCTGAGTTTTCTTCCAAGTTGAAGCCACCGGTGATGGGTAAAAGAGATAGAGAGATGCCCCAAATGAGACTACCAATGCTGGGTTTGCCTCTGGCCCAAAGTACCATGCTTTCCTGACACCAGGGACCATGGGGCACGCAGCACGCATGAGGGTGTATGTGGTGAGGGTGGAGGGTTCTCTTACAATCTGAGGAGCTGACAAGTGGCAAATCGCTTCAGCCTGCTTCTGCCTAGGGGTCTCCTTGGTCCCAGGTCCTTGTGCAGAAGGGAGGCTTCCTGGTCTAGAGCCCACTTGGAGCTGGTTCCACTCTGTAACCTTGAGATGTACAATGATCACAGTTGTCATTGTCTGAAAAAAACTTCATAATGGGTTTCTGAAATGGTTACAACCAGCTCTTTATTAAAGAAACCAAAGCCAAATGTCTCCTCTTATAGTGTGTATGGAGAAGAGAAAACTTAAAAAATAGCTCTCTACTAAGATATCATTTCAACATAAATATAAATTGTGCTCCAGACACAAGATGCGAGATCCACTTCGCACACACCCTGCAGGAGAGCTGGAAGGCTCTCAACAAGGGCCGTCCGTTCCCTGAGCAGCTCTGCCCTGCGCCGTTGCCCTGGGCTCTGCCTCCCGACTGCATCGGGCCTTCTGGGCTCTGACATTCTTGTTATAAAACAAAAGCCACAGACCAGGAGCCAGGGTTTGAAATGGGAAATCAAAATAATCCTTGGAGGAGGTTGTGGGATCTGCAGCTGCATTTACAGACGCTTTCCTGTCTTGCAACACACCCCTAGTTTGGTCAGAATCATTGTCCCCTATTCTCTGAAAATGCCCCTTCCCATGGACAGAAAAAGAAGGCAGTGCTTTTGCTGAGATTTCCATTGTTTGTGTTGCCCACACTTGACACTGGATCCGGAATGTCCCGTCGGAGAACTTGATGATGAGCAGTTAGTTTAACAAGAGGATCCAACCAACACTGGCAAATGCACGTAGGTGAAGGTTTAGAAGCTGCAGAGCTTCTTATGTCGATATGCCAGAATGTTCTCTCTCCCCGTGCCCCTTCCCACCCACAAATAACACCACACATGCAGGGGTGCGTTTGGTGGGGAGTGAAGGGGGCTTTGAGGGGCTGTTCTCTCACCAGCAGACACCCCTTCCCTCAGTTCCCAGTCTTACGCTCCACTGCGTTCCCGCCACGTCAGCACAGCGCCCTGCACAGTCAGGGCTGGGCACAGGTTAAATACACTATTTTTTTTCTGTTTTACATTTTGAGACAAACCAAACATAGTGAATAATCTCAGGTGAGTTGAAGTCACCACGTTCACAATGGGACCTATACGCTAAAGGAATCTTCTCATTATGTTTTTCCAAGCATTACCTGGGTACCAGAATTTACCACCTAGCACCAATCTCAACACTTTTACTTCCTTCTTCCTGCGAGATAGTTTCTTCTTTTGTAAAATAGGAATCTCCCCTCTCCCCTGTGGTGCATGGGGCCGAGGTGGAGGTGGTTTAGCTGAGCGTGGCTGAGTGAGTCTCACTTAGGACGGGCTCCTTGGAGAGGAGGGGCCACGGGAATTTCCAGTTCCTTCTGTCCATCCGCACTGCCATGACAAGGCACACTTTGCCTCCATGCTGCGCGCCTGCCTCCTTCTTCCTATCTTTCTTTGTCTCTTTCATTCCTGTTTTTCTCTTTCCCTTGCTCTCTCTCCTGACCTTCCTTTCCTCCTTCTGCCCATTCACTTGGCCCCATCAGGGTCACGCCCATCCCAGGCCTCACTGCACTGTGCCTCGCTCTTGTACAAAGGCCTCTACAGACCCACACACTCTCTATTCCAGGGTCTTGAAACTTGCAGGTTCCATCTGGGTCCTTCCACCAAGTGCTCTCCCCTCACCACCCTTAGCAGGTGTTAGATAGGGAGTCGCAGTACCACCGAACAGAGAGAGACAGAGTCACTGAGGCTGTAATCAACAGGAGGAGTTTATTACCAACTAACTCGAGTTAGGATCCATGCCCCAGAGCGCCAACACGCAGTGGCTTCTTCTCTGGGCAGAGGGACCCCGGACGGCATGGGAAAGGGGGCTTTATAGGGGTAGTTCATGTGGCAATGAGCTGTCCATGTGTTGATTATGTATTTACTTAGCATAGTGATTGGTCTGCCCTCTCTGATCATGCACTTAAGATCAGTC